>CABPRJ010000494.1:785564-819181 GCA_902439185.1 Cinara cedri
ACTAGAAATCTTGCTCCAATCGAAAAACAACGAGAAAACTTTAATTTTTTTAGAATTGTTTTATCTATTTGGCGTATTTAACTAACAAATTGACAGCGATAGCGATTATTTAAAATTTGTATTTATTTTGTTTTTATTAATCTTGCACTATACATTTCAAGAGCAGAATATTTCTGAAAAAATATTATCCAGTTGTTGCATAAGAAGATTGATTTTTGATTTTCTTTATTATCTTCAAAATCACAATAATTAGAAAAAAATTAAACAGTTTCCGTTTTATTTTGTTTTATTTTGTTTTTTTTTTTTTTTTTTTTACGTAGGTATAGAACTCGCGGTAAGCGGCATTGTACGCAGGTGTATTTCGAATAATGGTGGCTCGAGAGCCAAGTTATATTCACAATAAGATCAATATCGACTATATATATTATACGGTTAAATAATAATTTATGTCGAGTCGTATGGCAATGGCAGTACAGCTCTCGATTTGAAGGGAAAAAACCCGCGAGGAAATGCGACGACGACAGCGACGTCCCGGCGTAATATTATATTATGTCGTACCTACAAATAGACGAATTCTCCTGTAAATTATTCTAAAGCGAAAGGAAATGCGATCCCGGGAAATTACGTTTAGGATATCGCGCGTACACACACACACACACACACACCCTACAACATAATAATATACGCGAGCATACGAGATGGTGATTGGAATATAATATTCCGCCGAAGTAAAATATGTAGGTATTTACGGACTGCGCGAATCGAATTTGTGTCTTTTCCGGAAATACCTGTAGCTATAATATTAGCAACTATATTCCCTACGAAATTGTAAAATCAAGTCGCGAAAATCGGGATTCCGCCCACAGTACACGAATAGTTTTGGAAAATGTATTTCGTCCAGAAGTCAATATCCCAACGGTAGTATAGCATGATTTATTCTACGCTAAAATGAAAATAGATTTCCATTTGTTTATAAGATAAAGTGGCGAATAGAGAAAGAGCAAAAATGAACAAAAGGCGTTTATTTCAAAGTACAAATATAATATTATAGACGTAAAGGACGTTAATAGAACACGGATGGCCATGTTGGACGTGGTAAACCGAAAAGATGCGGTACGGGAAACAAAATAACTATAAAGACTTAGATACAGATTTAAAGGAATTAAGTTGTGAAAGGGTGGCGCGGATGTCTACGCCAAACCAATCGGATGATTGATCAACAACAACTGATATTGTATAGTTCCGTATTGTACTGATACTGCACGACTCGAACTACAAATCAGTCAGTATCCAATCCCCATACAAGTCTATTATCTTAAGTATTTAAAGCAAAATAACTCAGAAAAGTTTCGTTCAAATTTCGTTTACAATAAAATAACATTTCTAAAAACATCGTCCGCGATTAAGAAATTGTACTAAAACATAAAGGTTCTCATTTAAAAAACCAAAATTGCTATCGCCACAGGATAAAAATTTAAAACAATCCTACTCAAATGTTATGAAAATCTAAGTATGCGAAAATATTGTCGTTTTAATTTTCATTTATGTACAATTTACCCATTAATATGGGGGTGGGAATGCTTAAAACTCACATATATTATAAAATATTAAAATAGTTGTAAAACTATTAATTAAATAATAGGTCTTAAAAAATGATATTTATCCTTCCCGTGACAAAAACATTTGATCACCACTGTATTTACAGGTACGTTTGCCTTCATCGTGTATCAAACCAACACAATAATAATGATACGTCTTTGAAACCTATTCGGAATAAACTCCGACGATCTAACGTCAAATGCCGGTCAATCGTGACTTCGGACATTATACAGATGGTTGTTTTCGTCGATATTATTATCGAGGATCGTGTAAAATATTGATTTTTTACAAAACGTGTCCCGCGTATACAGTCGAACGAGATTTCCTGTTAATAGACAAATATTCCTGAAGACATACTATAGTTTTATCACTCGATTTATATCATTTATATTATTTTATACTCAGTTATACCTAATGGGTTAACTAAATAATGAGATAACCATAACAACTTTTCTTTCCAAAATAAAACTTGACATTAACTTTCTTGTAGTATATTTGATTTTGTCAATGTGATCGTTTTTCGATTTTCTTTATGTTTTTCTAAATAAACTTTCGTTAAGAAAATATATAACGCACGCGTAATTATTCTATCATAATAAAGCATATATTTTGTACTGTTGACAAAGCGACACTATTGACCGAACTCCTCTAAGAATCGTTTTTTTCGTTAGCACACGGATATACATGGAATTTATCCTCTACTGCCTTCCCGACTTTTCACCAATAACAGTGCACACCCGCGAAGTATGCCAGTCATTTTTTTTTTATTTCATCCGGTATAATATTTGTATATCATAATGAGGTTCGAGAGGAGCGCGAAAAAGAAAAATAATAAAACCTTTTCGGGCCGCAACCTGGTGACGCGACGACGGCCGCGGCTGCAGCGGCAGCAGCAGTCGAGTGGGCGAAAACGTTAAACGGGCTTTGGGAAAATATAATTGAAACGAATGGTTTTCAGCGCCGCCGGTCTCGTAAATAACGATTAAGCGGTCAGCATTGCATGCCCGACCCCCGAACCGACGACGGCGCCTATTAAATCATATTATTATTATTATTATTATTGCGACGGTGCAAAGGAACGGAGCCCGGCGTACGGCCGGTTCGCGTATTAGAATTCTAGGATCCGTTTCGACCCCGAGGCGATTCCGGTCGCACGATTCAAACGTGCAGCGCGCTTGGTTTTACAACCGTCCGTGCGGTTTGTGTTGGAAAAACATTTACGCGTCGTTCGAAACCGTTCCCGCTGCAATCGGACAATTATTTTTCGGCAAAAACCGGTATTTTTCCGTCCCTCCCGAAAGCGAGTCGATACGCGGTCACAACAATTGTGATTCGGGCCGACGCTGTACTGCTAATATGTCCGTATATGATGCCAGTCGAACGGGAGAGTGGAAAGCGTTCTTAATGTCTTCGTATTTATTATTCGCTCGGTAAACGGTTCGCTTGCTGTTTATCCGGCAGGTTTTCAATGAGTTCTGCTAACAACCGCAATGAATATCTTGGTCGAAAGTTATGTGATCAATAATTAATCGCCCATTATATTATGTAGCGGTTTGGCCAGTGTTCGATTTGTGTGTTGAAAAATGCAACAGACGGTTATCATTTGCCATCTCCGCCCCTATATACTTGTTTCTCCTGGCCACGGGATCTACGAATTAAAGTAAGAGGAAAGGGGGGGATTAAAAAAAAAATAACGCGCACGTCTATGGAATCTAACGCGTTTCTTCGCTGTTCCCCTCTTTACGGTTATAACTATTTGAGTTTTCGAAAATGCTATAGTTTGTTTGGCATGAACTGCAGCTATAACTTGATTTTTTCTAAATCGATCTTCGCGTATTTTATGCCGTACAGACATAGGATGTCAACAAATTGTACGCGTGATGACTATAGAAAAATATTACACAAAAAATTTACTGCTACTAAATTTTTGGGCGAATATTTTAATTGCCCATACGTCGAAAGTAAATTGCCTCCGCGGATTCAACCGCACTTATCCAAATGAATAATATTTTTATTTTTTTTACCAGTTCACAACAATATTTTAACAACAATACGTACAAATCCTGTTTTTTTTTCAACCGAATATAATAAAAGCACAATAGCTGAGAATCAACGTTTCGTTTAAAATATTTTTTATTTCTTCTATAAAAAACTCAGGGTATTATCGGTCACTATTAAACTGACCCACGCCCGTTACACACCTAATTCTTTAATTCTTAACATCTGTTACTTTAATTTTCCAGTCTGGATTTTTCACTGTTCATGAAAATTCTTTCTTCTTCAAATTTTCACCAATCAAACGGCGTTTTCCAAAAAGCTTCTATTTCTTCCAGCTCACTGTAATTTTCCACTTTTGATTGAACGCGATACCGTTTTAGATTTTAATTGTATCGTATTGGTTTTGTATTGGTTTTTATTTCTGATGTTCAAATAAAAAAAAAAAAAATATAGAACAAATAAAAATATCTACAATCCATTTATCTATCTTTCGATAAAATTAAAATTTTCAATAAGCGTGTAATCGAATTTTATTGTTCAATATATTATTTGGTGCTTGAGCAGCAATTTCATGTTTTAACGAATTTTTAGATACCCAACAAATATTAAGTTTGCTTTATGTTTTCTAAAAACTTATATATTTTCAAAATGAACAATCTTTTAAGGAAAGCAATGATGTTAAAATATTTACATTTTTTATGAAATGTTAAGTTTTACCGAACCCCGTGATTATTACAAACGATGTTCCCGGAAAACGAGAAGCTGTTATTAAATAATAATTTTTCTCGAGAACGGGACGAAACAAGAACGTAGACGTATTATATCTGGCTTAGGGTCATTCAAAAGTATTTAAACAAGACAAATGAAATTTAATACAAGCGTATAACAAAAACTGTTCGGGTTTTAGAGTTTAAACATTTTTTCTGTTCATATTATAACTATTTGCATTTTTTTGTTATTTGTAAAGATAATTAAGCGTGATAACAGACGCTACCGATTCGGATAAAATGCGTATAAGTAGCGATATAAGTTGGTAATTATTATTCAAAACACAGTCATGGATATTATATTCATGTATTGGACAAGTAAGCTAAACCAAAATAACGTATTAAACGCATATAAACGTATTTATCACGTTAAAAAACCAAGGGTCAGACATTCGAGCAAATAAAATAAAAAAATCTTAACCAATTAGTCCATTGAAGAAAACACGACCGCAGAGAAACTATACTCACGCCGCCATATTGAACGGACCGACATCCTAGGATATTATTAGGAAAAAGAGTAAGAATAACAATGCCATATCACGCTCGAATCTCTAAATGATACGCTTGGTTTAGATCACCAAATTAAGATAAAATGCGAATGGCTCCGGAAAAACGTATCGGAATCATATTGTTTTAGGAAAAATAATAATTTAATTTTCAGGAAGAACATTCATTTTCACAATGATTCAAAATTATTCGCACTGTTAATAGATGCGGATTTTTCGACTGGTGGTATTTTATAATTAAACACATTTACTAGATTACTAACATTTTGACTAAAAAAATTGTAAAAACTGACAACGAAACATGAGGATATGTCAGTGTTTTAGATTAATTTAGAACCCGCGTAAAAAATACGATGTACCCTGTAACCTTATCGAGTTACTAAATTTTTTTCAGAATCGTTTTATGATTGCAAAGCTTCTTGTGTAAAAAATAAATTCTTGAATACCTACCTATAACAGTGCCTATATCCGCCCGTACATAGTCCGAAGTATATTTAGCTTTTAATTTATTATTTTTTTATAATAAAAACGACAATGTTAAATTCACATTCGCTCTCAAAAGCTATATACCGAATAATGTATCAGAGAAACGCTCATTTGAACTTTTTGTGCCGTCTTCGATTTTTTTTTACTGCAGTGTTTTGTTCTCTGCGTGACGGAGATATTAGAAAAAAAAAAACGCCTGAGTGTTCAATTACCCATCTCCTGAAAAGTTTTATAGGTACATGTTGCATGTTCCACACCCTACAACTTTTTAAACGTTTTAACCATCTCCATTAAAGGGGTTTGACGACGATAGTGGGTATGGAAAGAATACACCGTTGTGGAACTAATAGCTTCTCGGTAAGTATATACAACTATACATAAATAAACGAATTTTCTTTTTTTCTAAACTTTTATTGCGATGAATATACAAGTATATTACCATGATATAATGTTCCATATAAGAATTTATTAATTAGATTAAAATCATTTGATGCCCTTGATATTAAATTTCCAAACGTTTTAGTTGTGCCAAAACAATAATCTTATCCACACAAAACCAAATTAAAACAATTTAAAATGGCAGTAGGAATGACTAAATACATTGTCAGAATTTGTCATCGCGTCTAGACGGAGTTAAATGAAAATCTATAATAACGAAAACAGTTTTTGCGCAAATTTTCCGATTTTCGATAAGTTTTTCTCCCAACTATTGGGAAAACTACTAGAGAAAAATATCTGTAAAAACTCGGCCTAATATAATTTGTTTTCAGAAAAGATGCTACACTTAATGATCGGATCAAGATTTCTGGTATGAAATTTTTTCACAGACAAAAAAGAAAACCACACATCATGGTAAAACCAATACATCCCTCGCTGCCCTCCGTATCAAAAAAAAAAAAAGAAAAAAGAAAAACGCGTAGGTTTTTGTAAATCATCATCAATTACCGTTAACTATACGCTGCTGTCCGTATAAACAATCAGTTAACGTCGTCGTCGTCGTCACGGTTCGCATCAATATGTATCTCGTCGTGTCGCCTCTCGAGGGAAAACGAAAAATAACCCCAATAAACATAATATATATAAAATGAATTTATCCAATAAAACCCGCTTTTATATGCTGTTAAAAACGATTTCCATCGCATTATTGCTGCTGCTGTAGTACACTTCAGATTATTAACGATAAGATCGAATTACTACAGAATTCAAGCCAAGGAACTTTTTTTAAACTTTTCTAGCTCCATACATAAAATGTTTTCATTGGTTCTAATGCATATCGGCTATATAGTAAAATTAAGATTAATTGTCTGTGTACCGTGGGCGTGCCATCGGCGATTATCATTTCAATTATAAGTGATTCGTTGGCTTCAGTGGAAAGTAGACCATTTTGGATTCCCAGCGTAGCGAGTGAAATATTGGTTTTACAATGCTGTTTATTTTTACGTGGAGCAATTTTACTATAAGCTCAAGTTGTCTAAATTGTACTTTAAAGGGGTCATATTTTGATTTTCGATGTCATTTTCTAAATAAAACCATTTAAATGGAAACGTACAATTTTACGATTTCATTATTTAATAAAAACACGGTGACGTTTTCTACCAGCAAAAATGATTTAATTTGAAAAAAACAAAATAAGTTTTGTATTGCTTTTTTCATTTACTTTCTAACGGTATCATCGCCAAAACGTTTCGCCACATTTAAGCTTTTAAGGAATTTTAATTTTTGGGATTTTTTTTGTTGTAATTCGGTTATAAATACACATAGAGACTTGAAACTTGGTAATAATACTTATATTATACTTACCTAGACTTGGTAAAATTTCCAAAATCATATATTATAACTAAAGCATATATAAAGTAAGGTTGCGATTTTAAAATCGGATAAAATCATTGTGAAGGGTAAAAAATGACGTATACAACTAATACATTGTAATATTAATTGAAAAGAGTTTCGTACAGTATACAATATATACATAAAGCTTTCAAAAACTACACGTTTACTTCTATTTATGTAAATTCCCATTCATGAAAATGTGTACACGCCTATCCTCGGTATCTAATATACCTACCAATATTGACAAATTATACGCAAATAACAGACTCGATAAAAATGTTCAAATTCCGGTATATCTAGATGTCAATCAAATTTCTACATTAGAAACCCATAACACAAGATCAAACAAGTTACATAATTTACCTACTATACCTACGACAGTCTTAGCGGCTTTATGTCCATAAATTGCAACAAAAACACGTTATTTTAGTTATGAATCCGTATTACAGAAACACGACCGTTGCTATGTCGGCAGTGTGTAATACATTATTATATTTTCATTTTCGAATGTATGTGCAGATTGTGACTTTTGGAATTTGCAGCATCACTGCGTATGTGTTACGCGTATACGCTACACTCCCGATACTTAAACAAAATCATTGAATAAAACATTCATTTAAAATAAGAAATATTAAATGTTTTGACGGACGCGTGTACAAGCATAATAATAATTATCCGGGCGAGAATTAAGACTTTAATAAAAATCTAGAAGATAATACGATTATTTCAATATAAATATAAAAAAAAAATAATACGTTTCGAATTTGAAATTATTTATAGGTGCGTATATTTAATAAAATATATTATATTTTTTTCATGACGCTGTTTAATTTTACGGATGCGTAATCAAAGAAGTCCTCAGAAATCAAAAACCCCTTGTATATTTTCGTGCAATAGGATTTTAAAATTTTTTTTTAAATATTAATAATTTTTTTATGTTAGTATACAAAAAATATTATTAAATTACATAAACACTAAAAAAAAACTGTACGAAACATAATTGAACGTCATGTTATGAAAGTGACGTTTTTTTTTTTATTATTATTATTTAGGTATTTCAATATGTTCTCTAGAATTGCGCTTTTCATTTCAATCGAAACGGAATATAATTATGTTTTTCATTTACGACCCGAATATTCGGTATATGATTAACGTTAAAAATATGTATATATATTTTTTTTAAATCAGATTATTTTGACTGGTAACGCTTTATAACCTAATGCGTAATACGCTATAAATACAAATTCGTTTCGGTTGTATTTTCTAAACGTGAATAGGTATTTAATTATCCGCGTCCATTCGTATAGCTGTACAAAATATAATTATTATTCGAAACCGTTGAAGTTTAAGAAAATAGAACTCAAGTACGAATTTAATTTTCAATTTCAAAGAGCGTATAAATATTAGTACTATGTTTCGTATAGATTTCGCTGAGAAAGAACGTGTTATTACACATATTCGCGTCAGAATTAAAAACCGGCGTGCGGTTTGTGTATTATTATTATCGAACATATTAACCCAACACTAAGTTTTTGTGAAACGTATCAAGATTTTAAACTTTTTAACCAGCATCACGTATCCTCCCTCCTAAATAAATAATCACATCCGAGTCGATATTTAAGAAAAATAATCGAACCTGGATAAATATCTTTGAGTCACAGTTTACTAGAAATAATAAGTAACAATGTAAAATATTTTTTTTTTTGTATCAATAATCAATATGATTCAATAAACTAAATATCAAGTAGCAACACGCAACATTTACGTAAAATCTATAGACGTGTACCGAAATCTGTTACGCTTTTACTATTTGTAACACTTTGTTTCGTACTAACATAATTATCTTTTATTTTATTTTTTCCTAGATAGTTGAATTGTTAAGTACATCTTTCGTATTTATCTAAATTATCATTCTAGCAATTATCTTCAAATGGATATTTTACAATAATTAGTCTCTATTAAACAACGTTGACAACCAAACTTCCAATAATTTCGTCCATCTCTTAAAACGTTATTTTTCTCCACGAACTTCGGCCTTCCGAAAATAGCATCTCCCCATTAAATTCAGTTCAGCGCCGCCTGTAGGCCATGGTGTAGTGGTTTTCATACAACCTACTAAATTTTGTACACAACATTTTATTTGATTGACGATTATCAATACAGAATATCGAATGAATAGTATATATTTGAAATAAATAATTATTTCGGAGTTATGAACGCTATAAGGAGATATCGTAACGAACAATAATGATTACGATGTCGATTATTCGGCGAAATATAATATAGAATACATTTGTCTGTCGTAACAATAATATGCCGTCTCGTTTAAATGTACTGCAAAAATCGAAGGTGTATAGCAAAAAGAAAACAAAAACAATCGTTTCATTTTCAAAAAGCTTCTTGGAAATAAAAATATCCTCCTTCTTACTGCGTACTGGTAACCATAACACAACGCTATTTGTTCAACTACAATATCATAGATAACGGTATACATAATATAACGGTATGAGAAAAATTAGCTAATTAGATTTTGAAGAAAAGCAATATGGCAGACACGCGTAGAACTTTTAAGTGCTGATAAAGTTACCCTTTTAATTTATCGTAGTGGTACCAACGTTCACAATTTTCCTATATTAACATTTGAAGGCGACCTATCAGTTATTTTCGAAATATTGTACGCAGAAATACTGGTTTTTGGTGAAATATGTTTGGTACATTCTATGATGACATATCCGTAATTTTAAGCTAAGTAAATATCATATTACTAAAATGTTTTACTAAATATTTCTACAACATAAAATGACCACCAACCACCAACTAATATATAATATACATCCGAAAATTAAAGTTTATAACTTAATAGCTTATAAAATAAAATGTTTGTTGTGTTATACAATTGTATTTAATATGTTAAAGTCGTTAAAGCACTTCTAAACTCCTCCACTATTTTTCTTTTTTTTATATATATATTTTTAAAGTGTTTTTTTTTTTTCCAGGGCTTTTAAACATTTTTAATCTACTTTTGCGGATATTAAGTGCTAATAGTCCCTGATTAAAAACTAACGTATACACAGTTTTTTTCAACACGATGCAGGATACTATATAATACTTTGTATTGAACGATTTTTTACAATGGTTCATTGTTATTTTTTTCGGATTAAAATTAAAATTTACATAGGTATGTGAAAAAGTAACGTGCACACTGTGCAGTATTAAATATTATAAATTATTCAAACGTTATATCGAATGTGAATACACCGGCGCTGTTCGTCTGCTCCCAATTAAATCATTGAAGTGGAATTTTATTAATGAAAAAAAAAATCCCTTCGCACAAATTCGATTTTCTAATTATAATATAATTTAATTATTTGGTGAAATAAAAAAACTTACCTACGTATTTATTTAATCGGATGAAAAACTAAATTAATATTTTTTATCGCGCTGTTCGTAGTATTATTTTAACTCTGTTATAGATTGCCAATATATAAGTATAATATTTTAGACTACACGTGGTTTCAGAATAATTTAAATTCTCTCTCTCTTCTTGTATTCAATCCTTATAGTTGGTTTGTCAGTTGCACATACGCTCTTTACTCTTCCCTGTTTCCAGCTAACCTTTTCATTTCAGAATAGCTCGATAGTTTAAAATAGGAAATAATTTCTTTGATAAATGTAGTTCTTGAACGTCCTTGGTCCCTTTTACCTTCAATTTTCCCTTGATGATCAAATTATATTTGTGAAAACATCTCTAAAACTTCCTCTACTTGATCCATACTACTTCACTAAGAATTTGTATGCAGTGGACTCATTCTCCTTCTATATTGCAGTTGATTAGCCAATCCTTGAAATACAGTCTGCCATATCTAATAATTGTTCTATATGTCTATAGAAAAAATACAATGACAATATTGATAATATTTAATTGAAAGATGCTCGAGCACGTATAGAAAATAATTTGGCTTGTGATTTCCTCCCGATTCGATAATAATATCAATATTCAAGAGTATCGAATAATTCATTACCTATATCTGTACCTGGACTTCTTGATCAAGCAGAACAAAACTTACTTTTTGATGAAAATATAGTATAATAGTATACCGGGTAGGTCTAACATCTAAAATTTGATATTTATTTTCTTGCGCCGGAGGGCAAGAACAGGACAATGTCAAAACTATAACTATTTATGATATTCAAGAAACTATGTTTGATCGTTCTGAGCCCAAGGTCCGGAAGGTCCTATTTTTGAAGCGTATTCGCAGTAAGAATGATCGACCAAAGCATAAGTAATTGGTAATTTTTACTTAGTATATTCAAATAGTCCATTTTCAAACAGTTATCGAGCAATAAGTATGTACACGTAAATATAGAACAATTTCTTAGGACAGCTATGTTTAATTGCTGATTAGATATAAACATTTACAATCAATAGATTCACTCTTAATTTTAACAATTTTAAATATCTAACATTTTAAAATGTTAACTACTATTGCAATTATTAATGCCTTAAACGGATTTATTTTTTAGTATTATTATTATCCGTTATTTGTTAACATATTTAATATAGTTTAAACCAATTTTTTTTCTGCGCTGCAAAGAAAATAATGGTTTTTGAACCATTCGAACAACTTATGGTCATGAAGCAATTAGTAGAAGAGTTGGGAGCGGAAAATAATAATCCTCGTAGATTTTACCAAGCACAAAATGCTATCGAAGTTTCGTTCAATATTACATTGTATGAACTTTTATAATGACACGAAAATTCAAATTAAATACTTACAATAATTGTATTTAATGATTTATAATAATAAAAAGGGATTTGATAAATGACACTTATACAACTATCATCTAATGGTTTCAATCTTTAGTATTACATTAATAATACTACTATAATACTATGATAATATAAGTAATGATAATTTCTTAAAAGAACCTTTAAAGTTCTAATTCATACAAAATTACTAGGTATATATATATATATATAGAGTGATTTTTTTTATCATGAACCAGCAATTATTTCAGAGGATTTTAAGTGAATTTTTTTTTAATCATTATGGAATCGTTTAAGCTTTATTTTAAAACCATTTTTAATTTGTCAAGCCTACACTATGTACCTTAAACAAGTGCATACTTTTGATTTTTCAAATGATAACCCCCCTCACTTTAGAACACAGATTTGAATAGATAATATTTTTCTAGACATTTTGGTATGCATAACACTAATATTAGATTAGTTTAGACCGGAGGAGTATAGAAGGGTCATACCCTTCTAAATATAATATATGTGCAATATGTAAATCTAATATTAGTGTTATACATACCAAAATGTCTAGAAAAATATTCTGTATTAAAATTTGTGTTCTAAAGCGAAGGGGGTTATCATTTGAAAATCAAAAGTATGCACTTGTTTAAGGTACATGGAGTAGGGGTGTAAAATTATAAAATAGTTTTAATATAAAAATTTAACGATTCCATAATGATTAGAAAAAAATTTCACTTAAAGTCTTCTGAGAAAATTACTGGTTCATGATAAAAAAAATCTCCCTGTGTATACATATATACGTATATATATATATATATATAATAAATAAATAAATATATATTTACTATATTAATATAGTGAAACAATTAAATAATGCAACAACAATGAACAATGTTCTGTGTTCATATCATATCGCTTATTATTATTTTTATGATAGGCTAATTATAATTTAATTTTCTTTCGTAATTATTATTTGTTATGTTTTACTATATAAAGCAAAATCGTGTTATTTACACCTATTGTTTTGTCTATAATAAATATTGTAATATCGGTTACCTACTATCTAAGCAGATATTCGTATTATACGTTGTTTAAGTTAAGATGTATTTGTCTATGATGTTCATAATCAAATCGCATGGATAGGTAATAAAGAAATAAAAGTCATTACTACAACGCCTATCGGGTATGATAACATACAAAATAATTTTTTCGCCAAAACTGCGATAAGACGTAAATATTATAGCATTACCAACCGAATATTTAATACTTCATCCATTGTCTCACGTACGATTATTCGTGTACGCACGATTCATAATATCCATTGCCCTATGCCGATCGAAAATACGAAATACTGTAAGTATATACGATCAATGGTAACGTCCGTACACAAATTATCGTGTTTACGTCTGGTCGTTCGTTTCACAAATACGGCCCAGACGTAATACTATCACACACTATCGTTTCGTCGACTTAATTTCGTATTTAAAATAAATATCAAACGTGATGGCGTTTAGTTTTGTATAAGTTACTCGTGCGTTCGTATACTACAATTTATTATTAATTTCGCGTTATTTATTTAGTAGGAATATCTACTTTACAACCGAAAAATGTATCGACTATCATAAACTATCACCCAAACACCAGACACGGATTTGTATTTTGGATATTCGTGAATTAAGTATACGTGAATTTCTGATTGCTCAGGTTCCAGCAAGAAATGTTTCACTAATTTCAGGCGTATACGTGTAATAAACAGTCCTAATATATTTATATTACGCCGTAGGTTAACAATTTATGCTTTTCAAAATGTAAGTTTCTTCGCAGACCTGCAGTGTAACGTATTTGGTAGAGTGATATACTATTTTTTCGAACCTCTAAGGAGCAGTAAACATGATCGACAAATTGCACGCGTAACGTCGTATATTGGAATGTAATTGAATAATAAAATACGTACGTAAGTGTATTATAGTACAGAACTTTAAGTACAGAATATTTTTCGAATTCCCTGGCCGAAGGGTTCGTCTCAAAAATCACTAAAGAAATAAAATCCAAGGGTAATATATAAACGCATAATAATTTAATGTCTGTTATTCCGATAGTCTTTTCTTTTCATCTGACTACCGTAAATCCGTAAATCACCGGCTATTTTACAGTTTTTTCTGAAATCGTCTACCTTCTATCACTGATAATGATGGAATTCATTAACAATTATGTTTTTTTTTTACCATGCTTATAATTTTGAATTACCAATCACAATAAGTTTTAACGTACCTTCAACCGTAACAATTCAATTAATAATTAATAAACATGGAATGGTGTGTAAGAGGTGACCTTGGTAACTATAATGTTACTCACCACTTTTCAATCAACATACGTAAATTATAAAATTAAAATAAATTGAAGTACCGGGAACGTAATTTCACTATGTCATAACAGCACACGCGAATGCCACGTCTTTTATCATAGTCTGTTATATATTGTATTGTAAAGAACATTTTCGTAGTTACACATACAAAATAGGAAGGTGTTTTGGTTTGTCTCTTTCTTACATTAGTTTTCAACAGTTCTATTTCTCTAACTCGTGCAGCCATATTTCTGTATCTAATTTCAGAAAAAAATAAAATATAATAACATGGGCTCGCGTGTTACGGACACAAAAGATAATCCCAATTATTCATATTTCCTACTAGATATGTATACAAACATCTCAGGAATTTGCGTTATAGGTACACGTTCATATAATATAGGTACCTATACCTACCTTTATTGACGTTTATAGGAACGGATGACGTCACGATATAGAGAATTTTTTAATATAAGCGCTATCCGTTTAAGTGGATGACAAGCACTAGGTAATATTGGCAATACCATCGTCATCGGCGCACCGCAAACCAATAACTATATCGGGACCAATTGTGCGATAAGGTTCCAAAAAAAAAAAAAAAAGTCCAAACGGCAAGAGAATAAAATGTGTACCTACCGTATAATATATACAAAAGAAACCGACAGAATAAACGCGCGCCGGTATATATGTAATCTCCAACATGTATAATTCATTAAAAAAAAAAAAAAAAAATCTTTCCTCTTTATATCTCACCGCATTATCAACATTCTATATATCTATATATATTATACTCTCTTTCTTTCGCGGTATATTTCTCACGGATGTGGACGAAGTAAGTAGGTAGGTAGGTCCGTAGGTGGGTAAGTATAATAATAATATATAAAGGTAACGAAGGGTAGACGTATACGAACGTTAGCCGGGTCGAATATATATATACGCTTGAGCTTTTATGGCCGTATAAAATTCTGAACTTGCCCGTTTTCTTTCTTTTGTTTCCCCCCCCCCTCACTACTCCCCGTACCACGGACGGTTTGCTGTTTTATATACGGCGGACCGAAGTTTCGTACGAAGAAAACCTAATTTCAGAGAGAACAACGACGGCGACGGGACGGATATGTTTTCACGGGATAACAACAAACTAAAAAAGACACGACAAAAATAACATACAGTGTGATTTTTTCACACCGTGGTCCAGCGATTTTCTTTTCTCAAAAGATTTTATGTTCATTTTGGTTACCGGTTTATTTTTTATCATTATTTTATTTTTCAACTATTGTAGAATTGTTTTATCTATTATTTTAACAACGCGTTTTCAAATTTGTACCCACTATATAGATACTTTTTATAGTGTATAATTTTTAAATTTCGAATTTTCAAATGGCTCCCTTCCTACTCTGCCCAGTTTTAGTTGATATTATGTGAAACGATGATACTTGCGCTATGGTAACTATAAAAAAAAAAAAATAAGATTGATTTGACTTTGTTTACTATATGTAGTCTATATTATATTGACAATATTAGAACGAGATATCGCACTATAAATTCGATAAATTAATTATTATGGGTAGACATTATTATTACAGAAACACGGAGCACCTCGATAAAAATCCTATTCAAATTTTTTACTTCAAATGTAACTAATTTAATTTTAAAAAAGCATTGTGAACTTTAACTCGGAGTTCGTGATATAAAAAAGAAAAAAGATGAAAAAATATATTAAAAGACCAGACTTTCAAACACTATATATATATAAACGAGCTCATTTTTTTTAAATATAAAATACATAAACATACACACAATACGCATATATATATATATATATATATATATATATGTATATACATATTATATATTATATAAACTAGTATATTCAAATGCATGTTCGAGAGTCGAGACCAGCTCGGAAAAGAGTGGAGGTGTTTCAGAATATTGTTCCGTTTATACAAAATATATAACGTTTCCTATACATAGAAAATATCAAATCCCGTTCACGTTTTATTTACAAAAATCACAGATAGATATGATATATTGTTTACAAATATATATTTTATAGTGTATACTAACCATGTATAGGGTTTTTACTTTTTTTTTTTTATATATATTTCGAGTGAGAACGATGTGTGACCTGACTTTTTTCTCTGCCTGTAAACAACTTTAAATCTAACAACATTAGGAGAACGTGATGTCCTCGGTAAGTCGACTGCAAAAACTGTTGTACGTGTGCTAAACTACCCGAGCTATAAACCTCATTGAGAAATTAAATTATCACTAATAAAAAAAAAAGATTGTATTTTTTTTCGATAACATAAATAGAAAAACAAATATATATTATTTAAATCAATTTGTCGATTTATGTTGGTTTTTTATACAAATGTACTGTTTTATTCAAATCTTGATGGTGGCAGTTTTCTTTTTATCTCAATATAACACTGAAATTTTGATCAGAATATTTGTAGACACCTAAAATGTTCGCAGAATACTTAAATTAGAAATTTTTAGATGTGATAATATTATTAAAATATTTCAACGATTTTTGAAGTTTTTTTTTAGATTTATTTAATAATTATTATTTATTTATCGGTTCTTCTCTGGACGTCATGCAACTAAGTCATTTCTCATAGTGTACACAGTATGTAAAATGTAATACGACATTTATTTATAAAGAAAAAAATGTACTCGAGTGCTCATATGTTACAGTCTGGTGCGTTTTTATTATATAGGCTATTCTGAACAAAGTTATATAAAATTGTCAAATAATACAATAACAAGGTATACATTTTCTAACTGTAAAAATCCATTACACGGAATATCAAAGATCATAATATAAAGTCTGTTTTCTTTAACTGTAGAATTGTAGTATCATTACTGCAGGCGGTTTTGAAATTTTTTAAAACTTATTGTTTACTAACGATATTTTTACGACTGCGCAATATCTCATCCCAAACTACGTACAACAATATTCAAAATTAGTTTAGTTTAGAAACTATTAAATTAAATTAAATTTCAATTTAAACAATTTTAAAACTTTCCAAAAATTGTGTATACCTACCATTATTTCTAGTCGAGGTTATTACAGTCTCAGTTGGAAACCTTATTATTACCTTTGAGATTGATTTTTGAAATTTATTTTTTTTTTTTTTTAAATAGATGACATATTTCATCGTATTCCGGGGATCGAAGTTTTGTTTATATTAACGAATAATCGGAGACTATTAATTTAATGTTTTAGCTTAAAATACGCGATTATTGAATGCGTTTGATAAATCTATAAACTTGAATTATTAGTGTAGTTCATAATATCTCAAAAATAAAGAGCTTTATTATATCTTTTTAATATTAATATAAAATTTAATTTATATTTCAGATCAGCAACCGTCCACCGAAAAATCCGCCGTCCCCACGTTTAGGCCTAATTTATGACTTAATCCTTGAATACAGTTTAGCCAAAACTCTAAATATCATTCAACTTAACTTTATCTAGCCGCACTAAAAATCAAAAATGTATTTGGCGAAAGATTTACAAAAAAAAAACAAAACCGTAATTTGAATAATATAAAAATGTTTTAAATAACTTAACAATTTATTAATAATGAATGATAATTATATTTTTTTAAATTAACGGACGGCCTACGGAAATCGTATAAAATAGTAGTAAATGCGTCGAAAAATGTATTGTATAAATAAATTAGCGTTAAAAATTATGAAATAAACTAAAAAATGATTGTAAATAGCATCAGTAAATCATTAAATGTGAAGAAAATTCCTATTTTATTTTTAATTGTACTTTTAAATCCCCATATTCTAGACCTACCTATTGCCTTTTTTTATTAATGATTATTATTATTTTCTGGGTCACCTTGGTTAAATGATTGATTAAATTGCCACGGCCAACTATATGTTACCTCTCTGGACGTTGCAAATGAAAAAAATAACAGTTATTATTATGTAATTTGGACCGGAAAGTTTTAAAAGTTTTAAAAGTTAAATTATCGAGCAACAAGGACTTACTTGTAATAAGAATAATAATGGAAACGGGGAGACACTTTAAATTGAATTTCTCTTATTGATTTCTGTATTTTTAAAGAATTGATCCCGGAAAATAATACCGAGTAGATGAGCTAGTTATCATTCCGAAATCTGAAAGTTTAGGTTTTTAAACTCAATTAACGTGTCATAATGGTGATATCGAAAACTAAAACCAATCTTTAATAAACCTAGTTCTATATTTTTTATTGTCACAATTTAGTTTCTTAATTAAATATATACAGTCCAATTCGTTTTATTCCCGTTAGAAACGGTTTTTTGTAAACATTATTGTTAATTTCATAACTACACAATAATTACTAGTGGTAATTTGAATATTTTTGAGTTGATAAAATTTCAATTTTCTACCGATCACAAAAAAAAAAAACAGTTTTTTCGTAACCCCTTAAATACGAGAGGCATTACATACTTTGAACAATATTATACGTCAATAACGATACAAATTATAGTTTCACGTATAATTAGGTGTACATAAAAAACCGACTATTTTTATTTAAATAATATTTCGCGTTATTTGTTCCCAAAATGGACAGCTGAAAACAGAACGAATATAATGCTCAATAAAATGTCCGTGTTTTATTCAATTATTTAACCGATTGCATTGTTGCTGTCGCTAAGACGTTTGAACGTATTATTATTATTCGATATACTCAAAAAAAAAAAACAAAAAAAATGGGCGTATAAAAAATAAAAACACATTATAAAACTAAAAGCGTCGTCGCGCGTCGTTGTCGTGCGATTCTGAATCTAAAAGTACTGTCAGTCTTTTCACAGTTTATACGTGTACGAAAACAATAACTATTTGCTGGGTTGTCATCAGTGTAGTATTGGTACTTTGTAACAGGAAAAATTACACTTAATGCATCTACTCCCGCATAACAGATTATCAGACTAAATAAGTTCAGTAATGTCTAAAAATTCTATTATTAGTCACACAGTTAGTTTAATTTAAGTAGCTGGTTTAGAAGATTGTTTGTCTAGTATAGGTAATCTAATATAATCGTATATTATTATAATTGGAGTTGTATGATTTTAATTATTTTTATCATTTTATACAGGTACTATTGGTATAATACGAGAAAACATTTAAGATAAAAAAAACAGATTAAACCAAATTTAATAATTATGTCGAATTAAAAAAAAAATATATCATAACTCTTGATAATTACCTACTCTAGAACAGAATGTTTGGAACATTTTAAATTTGTTTTTATATTTTGAATTTTGATTTCGAGTTTCAAATAAACTCGAAAAGTAAAATAATTGCACAACTCGCAAAGTTTAGAACAGCAGAAGTAAAAAAAAAAAATAATTTTACGTTCATATTTTCGTTTCGTGCATTTCATATTATTTTCTCGTACAAAACATACTACGTGGGCGGTCACTGTTAAGTGCTGAGTGTCTAATTTGACTATAAAAGCCATGCGAGGAACTTGTCATAATAAACTGATAAGGCTGTCATTCCGTATCCTGTATACATAAATAATTACTTCATAGTTGTTATATTTTATACCTAACTATAATCATTGACTGTATACACAATATATACGTATAAACATTAAAATTATACAGAATGTCCAATGAAGGGCTCATTATAATATCTTCGGGGATAAGAAAGATAATCAAGTTCTGTTTTTTTTTTTTTTTTTTTTTTTATGTATTGGGGATAAGTACTAAACTCTAGTTCAGTACTAGTACTGTCAAGGATAAGTACTAAACATACTTACAATGCAATTAATTGTTTATGCTTTGCTAAAAACTTAAAAAAATTATTTTTTATTTTATTATTTTTAAAAAAAATTTGAATACGGCCATTTTATAGAATTTATTTTTCTGAAAATTTTAATGTTTCAGCTTTTTTTATTTTCATTAAACTCATGCGTTTCAATAATTTTTTAAAGTTCAAAGAAAAGTACCTATAATTATGCAGCAAGCTGTAATTGCATAACCTAATTGATTATTATCATTACGATTATTTAACTGTGCAGTTCTTTTTTCTGTACTTTAACAAATTATATTATTATATCATTCAAATAATTTTTCGAAAACAATAAAAAAAAAATTATTTTGAAATATATATTTTTTTAGTAGTTCTTATCTCTATGAATAATATTAAAAAGAAAAAATTAAAACATAAATTTATTATCTTAATATTTCCGAAGATATTACAATGGGTACCTTCATGAGACTGTATTATTATACTATATTGGTGAATATTATTTTCTAGCCGTCCCGCCTGGCGTTGCAAAAAAAGAAAAAAATAACATAATTAAAAATAACTAATTATTTATAACATACTGTTGCGGCCGTTACACGGAATACGTTATTCACTATTAGTTTGATTTTTTCATTTTATCATTATCAGCAAGGAGACCCATAAATCAACAAAACTACCAATAACTCTGTGCGAGCCCCGCTTTTAGTTGTATGAATACGGACAGGGGAAAGTAGCCTATAATATGTTATTCCTGCAAGTCTAGAACTATATCCACGCAAAGTTTCGGCTCAATCCGTTCTGTAGTTTGGGCGAGAAGTAGTACAGGTAACAAACACACATCTGAACAAACTTTCGCATTCACAACGTAAGTAGNTATATATGTAACCAAGGCTATAATATAATGTGATACGCATTTTGATAACTAACAAAATGCATTATTAATATTAAATTCGACCATTTTTCAAAATAATTGTTATCTGTAACACTTTTAAAAATTTAATTTATTCTACTGTGCTGACTTCAAGATGAAAGTATTCGTTTATGTTTGATGAAATTTAATTTGGAAACAAGTACTCCCGCGGAACTGTTTTCTACAATCTTAAAATCGTATGTTATTATTTTTTTTTTTTTTTTTGTGTAGACAATTCAATTTTTTCCACAACTTTTAAACACCATCTATCTCGGATTTATATAATAATCACGTCCAATTGACACACACGAAATAATATTAAATTGTTTTCTATAATTCACGGATAGACTACTGTTGCAAATGGGTAATTGGGAAGGTAGGTTATAAAAATCAACTTTTTTAAATTTTATAAAAAAAAACCCTGTTGAGAATCTTCGATATTTTGTTCAAATAAAGTAGCACCAAGCGAAAAATCCAGATCTTTCACGGTATGATAAAAAAAAAAAAAACATTGAAACACTTTTACTAACCCAAAAAGTGTTTCCGAGAGAGAAAAAAAACACGCATCTTGGCAAAACTTATAGCTATTTCGCTATTACTCTCGTAATCATAAAACAAATATCATCATGCATAAATTAGAGTGAAACACACCGTATTAACCTAGATCAATTTGACAAATAATTGCCGATAATTGTATATAATCGTTTATATCGTATGTTTGGATCGATTTATATACACTTAAGTTGTATATACTTGTATAATTAAATTCAAGGATATATATTTATATACATTTTTTTTTTTTTTTTTAAACAATTTTCGACGTTTTTGTCCGTATTATACTTGCCTACCTATAGAATATTATACGAACATACTCACAAGTGTATTCGTTAACTTTTAACTATTACAAAAGAATTGATTATTAAAATGATAACGCTTCGGCACTTTACCACTCGGCACTATTCGTGTGTACGTGAGTGTGAGTGTACGCTTGTGTATGTGTGTAAGTGTATTGTTTTTTACCAAAGAATCGATTAACGCTTTTGTGTACTTAAAAACCATTGTAGAAAAAAAAACGTTTACCGTTAATCGATATTTTGTTTTAAATTGAACTTTTCCATTTGTATAAAACGGATACCATTGCATTAGCCAGCAAAGAAGAAGAAAAAACGTGCCAATAGCTATTTACAAATAGATACTGCTGCCCAAAGAAATTAAATATGTTTTATTTCTAAACGGCGACGAAGTAATAGAAACAATAATATTTACTGCAATAGATGATATACGACTCAAATAGACCCTGTAAATAATGTCCTCTCCCTTAGTTCCACGATTTTTCATTTAAAACTCATTTATTTTTTTTTTTTTTTTTAATTTGTACAACAATGATCACCTTGTAGAATAAACGTAATTCAAATCTGATATTGTGTAATATTCTGACTATCATAGTTATTTTCTGGTGGGATTATATTCCAGAATATATATGTGATATTTTTTTACTCGTACACAATCTATAAACTATGAATTATGTTCAAAATTTATAAAATGTTACTCAAAAATATGTATTAACATTTATAATTATACAAATATAAACATACACCAAATTGTTTTCCTTGATTTTTCCTAACTATTATGAAAATGGTTTTGAAAATCAAAATGCACCAAATGGATCCGAAACTAAAAAAAAGTATCTTATTATCTTTTAATCGGAACAAGATTTTTAATAGAAAAATTGTTAACACCACAAATAAAACTATACGGTTTCCATAGGAATTTCAACCCATACTGTGTGTCGCACTCAAAAAATGTATCATTGAAATAGAAAACAATAATGACTTTCTAGGATAAATTAAACTAATTTAGTTTTCTGTCTAAATATCAAGTCTCTAAAATTATTATTTTTAACTAAATCAAAACAAAAAAACAAAATTGAAATAAATAAATTTTGTAAATTGTCCCGTTTTTTTCCTCAATCATTATGAAATTTTTTTTGGAAAATCAAAAAATTACCTCCTTTAAGTACCATTCAGTTAAAATTTCCTTCGAAGCGAGATTTCTGGTTGAAAATATCTTTATAAAAAAAATAATAATACAAAAAATAAACATTGTAAAACCAATACATTCCTCGCTTCGATCAGAATCTAAAATAATAAAAACCCGCCTATTCGTCATCATTTCTACAGTTGAACTGCTGCACGTTTGGCAAAGTGTTTCATTAATATTCTCGGGTATACTATAATATATATAAAGTAAATAAACAAACTTCGACGGAGTGCACTTAGTGCAGCTCTTAACTCGGACTCGATATTTTTATATTGTAATAAGAGATCGTTGTCGTTTCTCGTTTCTATATTATATTATTGCGAAAAACTTCTCGGGTCAGTCTCGACGACCGCACAAAACGTCTCCGTCGAGCGTTTGACACGATCGCACCCGACATTGGTGGAGAAAAATTAAAAAAAAAAAAAAAAAACAAAAAAACTTTCTACCAAGTATTGAAATTTAATCTTTTCCCCGGCGATTTCTTATCGCGGAAACCCCGTTCATCGCGATTGTCCGACGCACGTCGTCGATCAAAATTTATATTTTTCGACCCTCCCACCGCGTTGATGCCATGACTGTGCTCCGTTATACCGACGATATTATTACTATATCGAAGGCATATTATTATCATTATTATTATATATGTTTAATATATAGTCCATCCGTCATTGTCGTTCAACTTAAACAGCTCGTATAATACGATGTCACGTGGATTTCGAAATCGTACCTGCCCATCAAATTCATATACTGCAGTGGCGCACATCTGCGGCACATATGATTGTTTTATTATATATATATAAAAACAGTGACGTAGCCGGGAATTCGGTAAGAGGGAAATGGGGTCTAAACAGGAGAGTCATTTGAGGCCTTCAGACTACACTTTGGTAGTCCTAGTTTATAAAATGTGTTTTTGCTGGCATAAAATAACATAATTTTGCTCTTGTTTATATGAATAGTAAAATGCAAAAGGCAATATTTGATCATAAGAAAAACGAATCGCCTATAAATTGTCAGTTACCTACCTAGTTTATTAGAAAGTTACAGTTACTACGTAGTATAGTTATCTAGATTGAAGTAATTTTAAAGAGAAAAATATTCACTGAACAATTTATCGTTATTTGTTAGCCTTTACGTATATCTATATAAACGTGGTGGTTACCATACGATGACGCGGTGGCGCCGTTGCTCATGACTGTGGAAAATAGTAAACATAGACTCGATCACTAAATATTGATAATCAATTAACGGCCATCGTAGTATGATAAATCTGTCATGTTTTGTTACTACAAATCACAATAGACGTAACATTATACAACACACGCAATTACTAATTATCAATAATATTAATTATGGAAAAAAAGAACAGGTGACGCTGCACATTTAAAACGTATTACAATATAAACATAATGTTTTCCTGGAGAGAAAAATTGGGCCGATTCAAATTTTAAAAACTGAAATTTCGCCTCTGTGGCTACTCAACAAAAAAAATATCCTGTCAAAAATTCCCCAAAAATATGCTTTCTGAGTAAAAAAAAAAACTTGAATTAGTAAAACTAAATAGCTTCTTGACTACTCTGAGAATCTAAAACATAATCATTGTATTATATGTGAGTTTGATTTCACGTGACGTTTACCTATAAAGAATTATCAATCCTTCTCTCTAGAATAAAATTATAACTACACCATTAAAAAATCATATGATTAATTAATCATATCATTGATAATATATAAAAAGTCATTCATCACGATTAAAGTTCTGAATAATAATTACTGATGAGTGTTAACCACAAAGTATTGCAAAATATCTAAAAAAAAAAAATTAATTTAAAAGTATTAATTCATTGAATGATGTTTAAAGTGTATTAAGGATTTCCATCTAAAATAAACACAGCCCACCGGAGTGAGGGGAACTGTACGTCACTATATAAAGTAATTATAATATAAGTCTTATATTTTTAAATATTAGATATTTTTTACCTAATATTTTTAGATACTTAAAAACGACGTAGTTGAATGAATGCGAAATATTTGTTATGGCACCTGCCTTTTTATTTTAATTGTTTGGTCGATATAACTCCTATAATACTAATAGGAATTTGATTAATATATTGTACACCAAAGAACGCGGTTATCGTTTAAATATTAAAATCATAATTATATTATTCCCGAATGTTTAATAATATAATAAAGACGTCGTCCGTAAATATTTAATTAAAGTGTGAAATTTTTCGTCCGTTTGGAGAATTTGGCAAATAATTTCTCTAATATACATATATTAGTATTGCGAGGAATTTCCTCGCTCTACTGCGGTTGAGTTTAAACAATTTTTTTTTTTTCTGTTCGTCAGGCCGTTCCTGTTCCAGTCGATTACTGACGCGGAGAAACTTGAAGAAACGTGAGCAAATTTCGCAAATGTCGGTGGGGAGAGAACGTCGGAAAACAAAACAAAGGGCAAGCTGTCTAGTACAATTCAAGTTTGACAAGATCACGACGTGCTATAAATCATTGGACCCGGAGGAACAACAGAAAAAACTAGCGGTCAGGTTAAAGAACCGCATAAAATATGGACGCGAGAACTTTTTGTAGTCAATCGTCAAATTTTCCGAAGCGGAAGCTGGACAATTTCTACGATATTTCGAATAACCGTGTTGAAGTAAATTCTGATGTTTTAGATTTTAAGTTTTTTATTAACATTACCTTATATCGTTATAATTTTGGATATTAATAATCGCGTAGGTTAAAACAAATGTAAAATATATCTACTAAATACCTAGTGGTACCTATTTTGTAGTTGCAATTTTCGTTGTTGTTTCCTTGTTGTTTCTCAGAATTTCAATTATTTTCAAAATAATTTGGAAAATAATCAAAATATAACCATCTTTAAGTACCACCTAGATAAAATTTATGCTCAGAAAAGATGCTATACTTTAAAAACAGAGCAAAATTACCTGTAGAAAAATTGTTCACAAAAAAAATATTTTTTAAAACAAAACATCATTATAAAATCATTAAATTCAGCTTCGTTAAGAATCTAAAAATCAATTAATTGTATAAAGATGGATTTTATATTAAATTTTCATCAATCGATTCAACAAAATACGTGGAGTATCAAAGGTTACTTTTAATCTTTCGACATCACCACTACCACCCCATAAAACCAGTTCAGAGGTATTTTTGGTACTAAAATAAAATTAATTTTGTTTATGGGTCACAATGTTAACACAGATGAAAAAACAGTTACTCGTACTATATCTATTCTGTTGACATTTGTCAAATTTAGTTAGGTTGTATTTAATTAGCCAAAATAAATATATATAAAAAAAAAAAGTCGACGGCAGTTTAAAATTCAAAATGGCTACCAATAGTTTTTACAGGCATCAACAAAAAAAAAAAAATATATAATTGGTTAATTAACACCCACTGCGAGTTAAATAACAAAAAACTAACTACAAACTAAGACATTAAGTTTTGAAAAATCTCATATTGAATCAAACAGACTTCTCAAAGTTCACATAGGGACAAGAATGTTACAGGGAAACTTAAACTGAAACTTTTAATTCAATACTGTGCAAGGGGTGTTGAAGAGTTAAATATAAAAAATAATATTAATTGATAATTAATTGTCAAAAAGTCGTCATGGGTGAAAAAAAAATAAGTTATTGAGCAAAACCTTCGAAATTGTAGAAACTGTAGTCACGGAGAAACACAGGAAAACACGTTATCAATTTATTTAACGATTTTTCGTTCTTTACTGTACACAGAGAAAATCGTACAGGACAGCTAGTTTATTTATAGGTAGTTATACCCATGTATATTATCTATGCTTACATATCTTCTCCATCCCCCCATCAAAAAAAAAAGAGTTTTTGATATTTGTAGTTCGAAAATTAAGTTATTTTTGTTGATACATGAATTGCATAATTTATATGAATAGAACATAAAGGGCCAAGAAAAAAAAATTGTTTAATTAATTAAAAATTGCAAGTTGAAAAAAATGTATTTATTTTCGAAAATCTCACGTTAAATCCATAGTTATTGTAATAACTTTTTTTTTGATTTTTTTTGTTTGACCTTTGTTTCTCCATGCCACAGTCAGATGACAAGATGACGAAATTTGATTACATGAAAGAAATATTCGTCAAGAATTAAAAATTAAAACAAACTTTTTTTGGGGAAACGTTATAGTAATACAAGCCCATTTAGAAGCAATGCATATGCTGGTTAGTGTAAAAACATATTAGGATTTTAATTCGCCTAACCGACGAAAAAATTCCATAACAATAAGTCCCCTACCGTTGAAAATTCTTGGACACGCTACTGCACTGCACTATTGGTTCGGAAACTAGTCTTTCGATTATCAAATTTAGTTACTAAAATATATTGTATTAACGGTCAGTACGATTATAATAATTGCGTTCGGAACATGGCTCGGCGTCATCGTGTACACGGACATAGTCCGTCGGAAGGTTACCGGACGCGATTCCGGGTGTTCGTAGCTGGTATATTATTATAAACCTATATTACGGACGGTTTTAGGGAAATTCGCGGTCCGTCGTCGTTTCACAATCGAAAAGATTATACTTACAATGGCATTCGACAACGATACTAATATAATAATATAGCAAAACTCTTATTGTGTACTCCGCAGGATGCAGTTTATTATTAAGGATTGTGTAAATATGATTGCATTTTATGAAAACGGTTTATCGATATGATATTATTAATTGCAGCCATCGTCTTGGATAAGGGTACCTATCTATACACACAACCAGAGACGAGGTCTACAATAATACTAATTATTATGTCATGAGATGTTGATTAAAAAGTGTACTATTCACAGAGCTGGGGCCGAGAGCAATAATGCAGTCGCAGGAAGTGACCGACAATGTCGCGTAGCCCGTGAGCGTTGATCGAGGGAAATTATTGCGTGGACTTAATATTTTTCTAGACTCTTTTCGAAAATAAAATTTCGACTAATACGGTTTAAATTGTCAATATTTGATTAACTTTGTCCAGAAAAGTATTATATATATTAAAACAATCGTAACGTCGTGCGATCGCGGTTTAAAACGCAATACTGCAGTTGCCAGTCGATATTCTGAGGTATGATAAAAATGTGATTTATGTAATATGTATGTATGTCTATCAGACTGAATCAGTCTGCCGTTGCGTGCGGAAAAAATATTTTGCTTTTTTTTTCTATTGTCCATATTATGAACGTGAAATTCTGTGAGAAGCCGATTTTGTTGCTGGTCTGACCGCGGCCAGATTTGTCAGACACGTAATCACGCACTGATATTAATATGATATCTTATAGTGATAACCTTACATTTTATATACGTACAACGCCTTTTCTCGAAAATTGTTGGTTCACTGAATTTGTTTTTTTTTTTTTAAACATTTCTATAAAATTAAAGCCGAACGGATTGGCGCGGTGGAGCACTGGGTATTATGCCTTTGAAACCCGGGAATTCGAACGTCGGATACGATTCTGTCAATTGTAATCGCGTTTTACGACATTGCACACCTATATACTATATTATACATACCTACCGCTACTATGTTATAGTGGTCCATTGTATAACCCGGTGCGGCAATGAGCTCGAATATATAGAAATATCCGTGCGGATACGAAGGTATCCGAGGGGGTGATGTGTACGTGTTTTTACCGTTCCGGTAGAAAGAAAAACTCGGAGGAAAAAAAGCAAATTTTTATTTTATTTTTTTTTTTTTTTCTAGATCCCGAACGTAGCAAGGAACCTATATTGCTTAATACATTATATGTATGCATATATATCTACTTACGACCGCGATAAAGTAACGGATCTGTTTTTTGACCGGTTACAGTACGTATATATATATATTATGGTGTACGTGTATCTATACGCCGCTCGGCACGCAATAATATGTTACTGTCAAACTAAAAACCATTTGTATAGTGTTATAGTGATGCAAAAGCGTATACCAAACGGCTCCTATTGTCAGTCGAACACACGTCATGAAGATTTTTCGGCCCGCGACGCGCGACGCGATGTCTTCGCGGGATACGACCGAGTATACCAGCTACTCTCCGAAGCCGAGACGAGTGGGGAGGTACCTTTTATATTTGAATAAATCGTCTCCGTTTCTTTTGTAATAATACAATATACGGGGTTGTGCGTCTTTTGATTATGTATGAGTCCCGCAATACAAATACGGTGTGGTTCAGGAAAAAGGTTTCCGATTTTAAAAAAAATACGAAAATTATTTATAATACTTTAACGACCCTCATAGTGACAATCCTTTTTCATCCATCTATATTGTCTATGCATATTCGAGGATATATCGATATTTTTATTAGAGAATTTTCAAAATCTGAGAAATATTTTCACGTGACATTTTTTTTTTTTTTTTTAGATGGCACAGCTTTTGGCTTTTGGTAGTTATAAGAAATCCTTAATATAAGGAATCCCTGAACTGTTTTTTAATACAAGACAGAAGTATGAAAACAATCGCGCGTACCTATCAGAAAAGATTTACAAAAATACCCGGTATACATAATAGTAATAATATTATTATTATCATAACGTGCGGTGGAGCCCATCTCAAGTCCGTGCATTTGCATGCCGACCTAGCAAAGTGTATTATAAATAAAATACTTAGAACATAGAGGTGTAACAATATAAAAATATTCGTTTTAAGATGACAGCGGCTGCAGGATTTCATTTTGCATAATATATTAAATAATATACGGTTTCACTACGTTTATAGTATCACGTTTCGGAGTTTTCGGCATAATATCGTGATATATCTAACCGTTCTATTTGAATAGAGTTTTAATTTTGAATTTAAATTGGTTGAGTATGGCATATTGCTAATATAATTTCGATGTAAAGTACGAATTGGGTTCTATCGTTAGAGCAATTTGTTTGGAAATTTCGAAAATACCGTCAAAAATGTTTAATAATCAATATTGATACACGAACGTGAACATAATATACAATATTAGTACCTAATCCGAAATCGATATCGTTTGATTATGTTACAATATTGCCCAGTGACGTATTTAGAAGAAATTTAATCATTTCTCGATACTTATACAGGTCATCTTACAATTTTATCTGAATGCTTATGACTCTTTTAAAGTTTATTTTTTTTCTTCAATCGGATTTTGTGTAAGGGGGACACAAGTACGGAGAAAAATTACATTTTTATTTTCATACTTTAATCATTGAAAAAAAATAACTTTAGATTAAATTACTCTGTCTCACTTTTTCTATAAATTAAAGCCTCTATGATAAGAAACTACTAATCGGATATGAAATAAAATTTTAAGAATAATATATTTTACAAAATTGCTAGTTTAAAAATGTTTGTTTTCAGCGATCAAGGAATAAAATTAAAACTTAATTTCGCTCTATATTTATGTCCCCCGACACAAAACACGATCGATAAAAAATTTAATATTGACATAGTCATTAGCATTCGGATAACACAGCAGGTTGCCATGTATAGTAAATTAACACATCCTGAAAAACTTGAATGTTTATAATACTCTTGTTTAAAACAAGACTCATTAGAATAGGTGAAACAGGTTAAATGTAAATAAAAATTAATTTTAATAATTTATACATTTGTATAAGTAATTTATAGTTCAATCTACCCTAAAATTTGGTATGTATCAATAAATTTGTATAATCAAGTAAGTAATTATTATATTGGTTCAAATATAATAGGTTTCGTTTTAATCAAAAGAATGTATACTGGTACCTTCGAGTTTTTTTTTTATACATAACCAAATAAATAATAAATTAGTGACACATTAAATTGTAAATTTTTCTCATTACAAGATTAAAAAGTAAAGATGTATAGGATTTAAAATTGGTTAGTCGTATAAATAATACTCCCTATTTGTGTACATAAGTATATCTCCCTAATTTCCTTGGTTATAACATGAAGGAGGTTAATGTACACCTAAATAAACTATAGTGCAATGTTATAAATTTGAGGGCAAACTGAATCATTAAAAAAATGTAAATAACGTGTAACTCAAAATTATATAGGCACATAGTATACGATAAAATGTTCAGCGTCTTTTACTTTGTTGACAATACTATAGAATATACTACACCACTGATATGTAGGTGTGAGCTGTATACTGATAGAATACGTATTTAAAGGACCGCGCCGCGGCTGTTTAACGATCTGAGAGAAATATATTATATTATTGTATTGTGTTTTTTTTTCTTTGTCTTTCCCCCCCCCATTTTTTAAACGATGCCTTTGTGCGTATAATATTATATCATAGTGTATGGCGCGCGGCAAAGGACCTTTTCTCGGTACCGCCAAGCTCGATGTTCTCGCGTATAGCGTTTTTATTATTTGCATTTTTCACACACACACAATCACCACTCGCGTATTTGTATAAACAAACAATAATAATAATATTATTACACGCATAGCCAGAATATTTTGAACATTTTACCACATCTAGAAAAGTGTAATACAAGTATTCTATGAAAATTTCAGTTCTCTACGATAATTTTCAAGTGGTTGCACAACAAAAAATCGAAAATAATAAAATCAAACCATTACAACCGTAATTGCAATATTAAAACATGATTAGATCTAAAATGAAATAAAAAAATATGACTTTTTTTTTTAGATAGGAGCGAGATTTCTGGAAAAAAATTTGTTTACAGACAGAAAAAAATATTCACACATCATAGTAAAACCAATAGATTCCTCGTTACGCTCAGAATTTCAAAAATAATACCATGTTAATATCACGAGTGTCTAGACTTGTTGAAAAATATACTATCCAATAAGAATCAACCTTTTTATGTGACGAGAGGAAAAAGCACAAATACTAAATATATATTTACTTTTTACACATCAATACGTCATCACCTGCACTCAACAAACGAGACAAATTGCATAAAACGCATTACCTCGCCGTACGTTATTTACAGCAACTAAACATATGTAATATTAAATATTTATTTTGAACGTATTTTTTTACTAAACGATATGACAATATTTACGTTCGATTAAAAGCAAAATTATTTTACTTTAACGAGCCAAAAAATATGTCGACGTTGAGAGAGATAAAGAGATTATATAGACCCAGCGCCGCGTTAACAAAAATCAACGATAGTGTGTGATTTTGCGATTTTTAGACGTGCAAATTTACCTACTGAAAAATGTTATCTATTGTTGTTTTTTCCTTTCAAATTAATTACTCGTGATTAATTTGACGATAATATTAATATAGTCATGAATAATAAGTATAATAAAATTATAAGAAGAATAGAATTATTTAAAAAGAATTATTTACTTTAAATCAGTTAAATTATTTAAATTATTTTTGTCAAATTAAAAATCAAACTATCCATTGTCTGTTCAGTAATCTAAATGCCCAAAATTAGTGAAGGAGGGTCACGTCACTCACACCCGCCCCATGTACCACTTCAATCTCCGGCCTTGACGATAAATCGTATTTGTTAATTTATTCATATTTTGTAATGGCAATGGGTCAACTGTTTGAAAATCACGTGATCGAATGCCGTGCATTGGAACGTCTAGAGTGTTCGAAAGGTCATACGCACAAATTTTTCATAAAATACATAAACATCGCAAATTTTGAAATTCAATCAAATATTTTAATCGAAGTTTTGATTAAAAATGTTAAAAATCGTAAAACGTATAATATATACCTATTTCTCAATATTGTAAATGCTAATTTTATCCACGTTAAAAAAAAAAAAAAAAACAAAACGTATTGGCACTGATAAAACGATAAACGCAAAACGTCACTAAAGATAGAAATGTATACTCTTAAACCCAATATCATAACTGTATTAGATAATATCGTGGTTCCCAATAAATTATGGTCCACGGACCACGGGTAGTCCGACGCTCCCTTTTGTAAAAAATACGTCGCACAAAACGGAATATTAGACGAGTACCTCCTATACCTACGCCATAATCGAAATACCCATACAAACTTACTAGCGTTGAAGTTGCGTATACGTATACGAAAACGGAGGATTTCGAAAAAGTATTATAATAGTATCACCGTCGGAGTGGTAAAACACGTTAAAAAGTTCGCAACAGGTATAAATCTGTCCGTTTTTGCTATACCTGCGTAATAATAATTGCGGCGCATAAAGTTTACGTAGATTTCGATTATTAATTTATGTGTACGATCCGGTCGGCGGCGCATGCGACTTTATAATAATAAGTATTACTAAAACGCATAATTATTATACAGTTCGTTTCGGTGTACTTGAGCAGAAGAAACGGTATCAGTCGGTATAGTATGTATAGACACACAGTAAACCACTCGCGTTTCGTTTGATATTAGTACCCGGTCGCTGTTTTGTGTTGAATAATGTATTAGTCGGGTAAGTACGCGCGTACATACATATATACATATACACGCGGAAGAGGACGTATGTACAATAATAACGAAATAGCGATAAAGGAAATGTATTATAAGCAAAACTAATTGGGGATTCGTAACAATCGGCGGGGGAAAGAAATGCGAGAAAGAAAGAAACCGTACGCAAAACTGTAAAGTATAGAAATGGGCGTTAAAAAAAAAAAAAAAAAAAAAAAAAAACCCCGGGAAAAAAA
>CABPRJ010000494.1:819379-1104873 GCA_902439185.1 Cinara cedri
TTTTTTTTTTTTTTTTTTTTAACGTTTTTCTGAATTATTGCGTACATTGATTCGTTGATCGAATTTTAATAGAATTAAGTCGTTCGTATTATTATTTACTATGGTTATTTTTATTATTATTTTTTTTTTTTAGTGCCTTATCGTGAATAATCAAAAACGAGAATTCCGCTCGCTTATACTTATATACTTATACGATTTTGAAAAATAATTACACTTGTTTACCCGATTTGTTTTATTATTCATTTCGCCGGGAACGGCTATGGTTTTCAAATTAATATATTTTCTAAAGTACTCGCGTACAATAATATCAGTATTCTATACGGTACTGTATTCTACTTAAAACCGATCGGTTATTGTCTTAAAAAAAAAGTATTGTATAGGTATTCTTCGGAAAACTGAAATGAAATAAAAAAAACATAAAAAGAACTATTATTATTTAAAACGATTTCGCACTTTTGTAATCATTATTTTTTCTTGTTTCGAAAAAAAAATTATATTATAGTTTCGCAATTTTAATAGGATTTTAAATAGAATTAACCGAATACTCGTAAATACACTACAGTTTCCGTCACGTAAATAATTTAAATTTACTATATCGTTCTAATATTTAAGTTCTTTTCGTGTCCCCCCCCCCCATACCAGGTTATTCAATAACAACACAAAAACGTAGTACAAACCCTCGGCAATCGCAATTGCAAATATTCCGAGTGAAAAATACAACAGAAAAAAGTTATATACTTTTCATTTAACTAGTTTGAGCGCATTTATATTTAGATGATATTATATGCAGGGACGCATTTACGCAAAGGTACGTGCCTGCAGCGGCAAATTATATTATTGTAATCGAATGCCCTCCCGAGTAGAACTTTTCCCCGTATTTATTTTTATTTTTTCGTTTATTTTATGTAAGAGGGGTGGAATTTTCTATCCCGACTGAAAGTGGTAGAACTTTTTCCTTTAAATAACCATTTTTTTTTTTTTTTTTTTGACTTATTCTATAATTTTAATATAAGATGAGAAACAGCATTTTCTAAGTGCCTCGAGCGCCAACATTCCAAATATGCCTCTGAATATATACGCAAACATACATAAAATTACGCAGGTGTCATGGCCGCCATTGTCGATAATTTTACCGGTTACCGCGTAGCATATAAAGTCGACGATAAAAACCCTACCGGCCAAGTTTAATTCCCGTGAAATTTCAATATTTTCAATATTTTTCGAGTTATTACACTACCGGTCTATTTAGTTTTTATTTTCTATCCGTTATGTGTGCCGGAAACCGTTCAGGGGAGACGGAGCCGGTAGAAAAAAGAACTTTTTTGTTGAATATTGGATTTAGTTGAAAGATAAAAAATTTAAAAATCGGTACACTGTAAATATTTGTAGGTTTTGTTTTTTTATTTTTCCGAGACGTTTTTAAAATAATCCAAAAGAATGGATAAACTAACAAATATTTACAATGTAACGATTTTTAAATTTTTTCTATTTTATAATCCTGAAATCTCGCTTCAAATTCTAAGAGTAATATTTTTTCGAATAGTAGTTATTTTTTTTTTCGTATAGTTTTCTTAAAAATTGGGAAACTCCGAGGAAAAAACATAGGATCTGATTATATAAGCTTTTTCTATAAGTAATAAGATATTCAAAACATTCGTTTATTTTTTAGGTACTCTTATAAGCATTTGACATTTTCGAGTTTCTTTTTCAGTTTTATTTGAATTTATGTGGGTGAAATAGCATTAGTGTCGATCAGAAGTAGATTATACTTAGCAGTCATGAAAAAAGAAGTTGAGCTTAATAAAGTTTTTTTTTTACGCATTAAAAATTCAAATTTTCACAAAAAAATAGCGTGGTATTTTGTGTATTATTTTTAGATTTATGTGAATATTTATGTTTGGAAATTTATAACGGGTTCATCATAAAATGTATTTGATTATATAAAAAAATATATATATATTTATCAAGCGTATAGAGTCAGTTTTTTTTATTTTTTTAGAAGCGTTTTGAGTTCAATTTTTAAAATCGTGTTAGAACCACGGCAATTTAAAACGTGTTCGACTAAACTTCGCTCAGAATCTTATTTTATTAGCATTGTTTCATCGTTGCATACAAATTATATCTATAAAAATTAAACAACTCTACGTACCCTATCTTCCCAATTTTCCATCAACAACAGTGGCACGCCATTAGCGATGTCCGACATTTTTGTTTTTAGTTCCATACAAAACAAAATATCGCTTTAGGTTTGGTTATGTACAAGAAAAACCGAAAATCCGGGGAAAAAAAATATCTAGACGATTCATATTATTCAAACACTATTACAATATTATTTAATTAGAATAATTTTTTTCATAATCAACGCAGTCTTTGGATGAGGAGGTGTAATATTATTGCGTTCTCAAAAAGTTAATTATAAAAATAATTGTTTTTTTTTTAACAACATTTAATTTTCCAAAACGTTTAGAAATGGAAATATTTTGCTTGTCTCGATCAAGGCAAAGTTTGTTTGTATACGTAATTAAAAAAAACTGATTAGTTGGTAATTATTTAGCCTGGTAGCGACATGATTTATAATAATATTTTATAATGATTTATATTTCTAAAGATAAGTAGGTAATAACATTATAATCTATGTGTCTGAAAAACACGTTGTTTAATTAAAATTACGTTTCCGAAGTGGGAAAGCGTGTAATTTATAATCTGCAATAAATGTGCATTTTCATTAGCGGTAAGAAAAATTTGGAATTATCAATGTTCGATAATCCAGATTTTTGGAATTCGAAATACATATATTTATTCGAAATCGGGATTTTGGATTTTGAAAAATTTATTTTATATTCGTCTAGATATTTTTGATAAAATTAAAAACTCATCATAATTTAATATATTGGAATAAAATAAAATAATAATGATGTTTGTATTTTGAAGTCTGAAATCCGAATCTTTCAGATTTCCGGGTTAATTTAGCGAAAAGTTTGGTGAATTAGAAACAAATTTAGCGACAGTACATTTTGGAGCATTCTGTGGTATTCAGTTGATAATAAAACAACAAATAATTCAAAAAATAAACTCATTGTTTTGATAAAGGCTGAATCCTTTTAAGCTGTGGTGGGTATAAGTCAACGTAAATGAAGTAAGCAAAGGAGTAGTGGAGCTGCAAAGTAACCAAATAATAAAAACAAATTATTATATTGGTATAATTGTACAGATTATGTATAAATAGCGGGACCATTTCAACTAGTTCTGATATTTTTGTTGTAGGTACTCAAAATGAAACTTCGTCTTTAACAGCATTATGGTGTAACAAGATGATTCTTTTTTAGGGACCAATAAATAGAATATTTAAGTATATATATCTACTTCTTCAATTTATGTTCAATTGGTATTTAAACATTTTATTTATTTTACTTTATGATTAAATTACTAGGTATACCAAGTAAATATAACTTTTTTTATTTTTTATTTCATATTTTATATGCCAGGGGAGGCCAAACGATCGATCGCGATCGACCAGTAGATCGCAGACGATTTAAATATCGACCCCATTTTGTCAAAAATTATTTCTATGCAATTAGTAGATAAATAACAATATTGTCATACATTTTTATCTTTTTTTTTTTTTTTATATATAAATAAATTAAGTAATTCAATTCAACAGATTTTACCCTGGAAATTGTATTTGCAATAATATTGACTATTATAGTTTTAGAATAGTGTGATGAAAACAAACTTTTTGTACAACTATATACACTTTAGTTTTATTATTTTGTATATTTTTTACGTGTATGTTTATTAATAATTCCTATTAGGTAACTTATAATGATACATTTTTGTTAGAAAGTCGATCCTCGAAGGGAAAATGTATTCTTTGTAGATCTTTATCGAAAAAAGTTTGACCATCTCTGTTAGATACGAAGTATTCTCAGGAAAACTTAAATATTGCATACTTGTATAAAATTATGATTTCTTGTAAGAAAACAATGATGGCTACATAATGCTATTTTAAATTCCTTGAATTGGTAATATCAGTTGCTTTTTATATTTTAATAGCTGTTATCGATACCTATATACAAAAATTATTTGTATCATGAAATTGTAATTTGATTACAACTTAGTTATAATTGCATAATAATTAGTAATTTTATTGCGTTACTTTTATTTTCTATTTGGTAAAATCTATCATTATTATGTATTAAAGTGTTATCATCAAAAGAATAATATATTGATAAAATAAAAATAAAATTGTTGTCCGACAGTTTGATATTAATTTAGTGGTCTCTGACGGTCTCCTTTTATCTTACTTCAATGTGTTACATAGGATAATATACGATATAGTCACTCTATATATTCTTATTCTATAGATTTAATTATAGAGTCTGACTTGACAAATAAATTAAATTACAATAAAATCGTTGATATATTTTAGTCAAAATAGTATATTATATATATATAATATACTATTTGTATATTTATATATATATAAGCAAACACGAATGGACAAGTCACACCATTCGTATACTCGCTAAAAAAATTGGCATCGGAAAACGCAAGTATAGCCGAATGTATTTTATTATAAAAACACTAAAACTTTCCTACAACGAACCCATATTATTATATAACACCCGTTTCTTTTGATGGTCCCGTGATTCTGCATTACAGGCAGATTTAACTGTATTGGTCACAGTGTATGGTTCTGTGCAATAACCGTAATAAAAATGTGAACAATTTTAATCAAATCATTTATTTCCCCAGGGTTTTTTCGTTTATTCCACGTCTGGGTGACTCAATACGCAGACAAGTTTCGCCGACATACCTGTTTCTTTATTAATGATGTATATACCAAATATCTAATATGTTCTCGGAGAATGAATACAGCGAAGAATGCATTTGTTTTAACATGACATGTGATTTTATTTGTAAATCAGCTGCCGCAGAAATTTAGGATTAAGTACGAGAATTTGTTTTTCTTATATGTGGCGCTAAATACCTAATTACATGTCTGTAATTACGTATGCGAGTTTACGAATAATCGCAATGTTTTCTTGTCCATTATAAAAGAAAAGAAATATTAATCGTCATCGCAATCGCCAGCTGTTTGTCTCCGGCCCACCTTTCGTCCACGAACACGTAACAACAACAAACCATAAAACGAGTAATATTGCGTGTGTGACATAGACAAATAATTGCGCGGGAGGTGATCGATAACTGCACAAGGACCTTTGGGGTCGCTACTTACGGGTTTTTAATAAAAGAAACCCTATGATATAAGTATTGGCCACCTTCCGATGAAGAGCTGTAGATATCTGTAATAAGGGTAACCCGGGAAGTGTATAAAAATTTACCAAGGTATTCCTAACTTAGAGGGGCAAATTTTCGAAAAAAAAACAAAAAGCTGCGTCTAATTTCATAGTCCAATAATGTTCAAATTCTGAGAAGTAACGTTTCCTTTTTTTTTGTTCTTATTTACGAATTATGAGAAACGTATACTCTTTTTTCTGTCAAATCCAGAAACATTTTTCGGGACGGTAAAATGCCTAGAAAGTTTCGATCAGCATGTCTTTACAGGTAGATGATGAAACTCTTCTATTCAATTCATTCGGTTGAATGCTCTTCCGCGAAACCATGAGAAAATAAAAAAAAAATGGCAAGCGTAGTCGGTCAAATCACTTTTATTCAGGCGAAATCATTTAATTTCAGCTTTCAAACAAAATTACTCCTGCTTCTCATCATCACCCCTTCACTACTCCGCGTAGACGTTTTCGACTGTTTATTTTTCTCGCAATAACTGTATTATACTTAAGAAACATTTAATATTATGTGAATATGTATACGTCAAGTCTTTCAATAAATAATTATTACTGGTTTTTTCTTTAATACGTATCATTCGTCCACAAATGCACACACCAAATATTTTTCCAGTTCAGTCACGTTCTCTCAAAATATTCTCTAGGGGCGTCTATAATATTTCTTACTATATTCTGTAAAACTCATAAAGGAATTGTTTTACAATTCGATGTTGTAAGAAAAATGGACTTCTGCCTACGTAGATACTCAATTTTATATTTAAAAATAATTGTCTTACTCACTTGAATGTTAATTAAAATTAACATTATTTTTTTTTTCAATACTTAATATATTTTATAAATATAGAACAAAAATAAAAACTTCTTTGGCCATTTAGTTTCTCCGATAAACGATGGCTGAAATGGTCTATATCAGTATCACCGTTCCATGTATAAAAAAAAAAGTTGATTTAGAGACGGGTGTGCTGCTGTACGACAGTGGAAAGTTGAGGATATAGGATATATAAAGTTGTTTAATTTATACTAAGCAACGATAAACCATTGCTTGACGAATAGCGATTCCGAGCGTAGTTCGATAATACATAATTTTAAGTGCCATATTTTCTTTTTTTTTTTTTTGCTATTTTCGTTTAAATCTGATTTTAAAACGCTTTTTTAAAAAAAAAAAAATTCGTCCGATGATTTTGGAAATTTTAGTACTCCTAGGTAAGTCCAATACAGGTATTATTACCAAGTTCTCATTTAAGTCTCTACGTGTATTTATAAACGAATTAGAGAAAAAAAAATTCTTAAAGACTCAAAGGTGGCTCAAAAGTTTTGGCGATGATACCGTAAGAAAGTAAATCAAAAGGTGTCAAGTTTTTGTAGTGATTTTTCGATTGAATCATTTTTTCTGGTAGAAAACGTCATCCGTGTTTTTATAAAATAATTAAATCGTCAAATTCTACATTTTTCTATGTTTTTTATCCACTTAAGTGCTTTTATCTAAAAAATGGCGTTGAAAATCAAAAAATGACGTCTTTAAAGTACAATGTAAACAATTTGAGCTCTCAGAAAAAAAGGTACGTGTAAATATCGGATCAAGTTTACTAGAAAAAAACGTGTCCACAGATTAGAACAAAGAACAAAGAAGAAGAAGAAGAATAATAATAAGAAGAAATAAATAGCATTGTAAAACCAATAGCACCCTCGCTACGCTTGGAATCTAAAAACAATATTGAAATTATAAAAAAATTAAAAAGAATATTTATCGACAAATATTTATCGACAAATATTTAAACAATAAACATTCATGTCTAATAATTATATGGCCCTCGTTTCCGAAACACGCTATGTTTTCGAGTGCGCCACGTGTTTAAGTATTATACTACAGTATGACATTATGTAAATTATTATAATAATAATATGTATATTATATATATTATTTCGTTTCACAACACTCGTGTTTTCGAGTCGTCGATACCGAAATCGCATTTTACGTACCTGTACAGTAACAATAATACCGACCGAGTTGCCATATTATAATATTATTTGTATTATCGTACAAGAGAGCACACGGGATACTATACGACACGCTTTTGGGAGAGGAGGCTCATAAAAAAAAAAAATGCAAATTTTCTTTGTGACGCGACGAGAAAAAAACGTCGACTGACGTGACCTTTAAAAAATAAAATTAAACAGCGATTATATTTTAGACTTGCGCGCGTTTTTTTTTTTTTTTTTTTATAAACGAAAAAAAATACAAAAACCGACATTTAATATTACTCGCGAACGGGCATTTATTATAGAGTTAGAAATTTAGAATTATTATATATTAAACATTAGCTTTTGCCAGTAATTTAAAATATAATCGTTCGGTTCTGAATAAATATCTAGACAACCAGAAATTACCTGAAATTCAGTACCAAGGTTATTCTAATATCTTACCAAGTTAAAAAAAAAAAAAAGTATCTAACTAATAATTTGTCGGTTTTTGACAAACTGGTAGGTGTTTATACAAAAGTTATAATAATATATTGATGAGTTCACTTATTTAGTGTACTATCTAAAAATTTATTTTGAAAAAAAAATAATTCTTAGAAGAAATTATTGAATTTGATTTAATTTCTCAATTAAATTTTTAAAGTTTTATTTTTTAATAAAAAGTAATTTTTAAAGTAACGAAAATTTATTTAAAATTAAAAATCTAACTTAAATATAACTGTTTTCTAATCATATTTTCACCAAATAACTTACAGTTTAAACAAGTTGAAAATTTTTTTTTTTTTATTTAGTACACCAATTTTCATTTCAAGATTATTGTCTTTTTTTTATCAAATAGATAATAACTAACATTAATATCAGTTTTCCACTGAGACACGCTTTTCCTGCATACGGAATTTACATATTATTTATGTTTATTCCCGAATATTAATAGTTTCCACCGTAGCCGATTTACGTTGAGTATAATACGTCATAATGACGAGTCGTGAAAAACTCGAAGATAAAAAAAAAAAAACACTAGTAAAAGAGCACTTAAACAGACGATTTTTTTTCTTGGTTTTTTTTTTTTTTTTTTGTGTTTCTCGCTCTCGTTATATTTGAAAAACGGCATCATGACACGTTTACAAATTCGTACCGTCTATTGTAATATAAGAGCACGGTATAAATTATTATACAGCACACGAGACAAATGTCCGTTCATTTATCTCGTAATTAAGAATAAGAAAAAATATTTAAAAAGAGAGATATTCAAACCGGGTTTGACAAAATATACGCGATAAAATAATTATTAGGAAGTCAACCGCGAAACTATGAAACGCGACAAAGATTAAACGGCATCCATCGAGCAAAAGTACGTCATAATTTGTATTATATTATCACAACAATTTGTTTAATAGGAACGAAAACGATTTGCTAACGAATAATTTATTGTGAATTTACGATTGAAATCGCTTTTTAGTGGCATAGATCGTGCGTCATAATTTACGAGTTACGTATGCAAAAATTTGAACAATTTACTCTACGACGGGGGACATATTAGTTATTTTCATTACATAGTTCAGTGATTCAAGACGTCAGAAATTTTTTTCATAACAAAACAATAATAGTCCTGATAAAAAAAATGGAACTGATACTGCTGAAGGGTGTGCTACTACAGTAGGTGGAATTGGAAAATTTAAGTTATCTTTTGTTAGGAAAACGATTCTGCAGAGGGAAGATCAACCAAACATTTTTGGAAATGTCATAATTTTTACAATTTAAGTCAAAATCAGAACTTTAAAAACATTTATAGATAAAATGTATTGAATTGAGTTTAAAATCGAAAATTCAAATGACTTAAAATATATTAAAAGCGCCAGAATGTATTAAAAATGTCACTACGTCAATAAAAGTCTAATAAAAATATTTTTTGTAAATTTAGGGTCCTTACAATTGTTTCAAACTAAATATCAACTGCTGCGTTAAATGTTATACGGTACGTATACTACTAATCTATAGATAAATACACCTATGCAAAATATACGGTTTTCATAGGCTGGTTTGATAACGTTCCCTATTTAATTAGGCCATTGTAATAATTAAGCTGCATAGCTTCAACTCCAGGTATCAAGTTCGAACCTGACATTCATGGAACAAATATATTGTTATCTACCCCGCACGTGGTTTTACATAACAAATTGGGGTGTGTTTTCGATTGAAAGTCCGTCATGAGCTCGCAAATCGAGCTCACGAAGGTCATCGAAGGCTTGGTTTCGCGTAGCAAGGTTTAGGTTTAAATTACATATTGAGGTACATTTAGGTCACTATATCCTCCTAGCAGTAGTATCAGGTTGTAAATGCTAGTGTAGGTAAGTCAGCACCTTCTTCACTCCCTCCTTTCCCTCCCCGTAACATCGTAGCAATGTGTGATAGTTATACCGTTCGGAAACGATATTTTATCGCCCGGTGTCCACCATCGTACAACGGATCATTGCGCAAGCAATGGCAGTGTATAAACGAAAGTAAATTATCTTTCAAATAAAAATACGGTTCACAGTACCATTTACCACAGCAATGTGGACGTATCTTTACGCGTTATTTCCGCTATCTTCACGTGAATAAACGAGAATAATCGGTTAGACGCAAGTGACAATACACATAACTTCAAACCTCGTTCGGGAAATTCTCAAAAATCACGCACAAGCTAAATAATACTAGCTAACATAATCGTTGAAAAAATCGACCGTTGTTTGTAAGCAAAATAAAAAGGAGCCGATTCACGATCTAGATGATATTAAAAGTTCTTCGAGTGATCCGTAATGCAAAGAGGTTGGTACTGATATAGTAGGTATATAGTTACCTATATAAATTCGTAATTTACACTTTCGGAGAGAGAGTACTCGTGTTTCAATAGGAATTTTGGCGCATGCATTAATATTGTGATCCGGACACGTATTATTATTATCGGCTCTACCCCTCGATATATTTACGATTCCGGTGGGAAATACCGGAAGTTTGCCTAACAAAAGAGTGTGTATTTTTGTAGATTATTGATAGTGATCCGACAAAAATAGTATTTTTCGGAAAAAATGTTATTCAAATAAGATGCCATAAATGTTGTAAATATATCACGACGTATTTAAAAATGTATTTAATATCTTTGGAAATAATGCTAATGTTGTCTGGTATATATAATATAATATAATATAATATTTTAGATATTTGCACTTCGTCGGTTTAGATTATATTAGACCCGAATGAAAAATGTGATTTTTATACGTTTTTCCTTTCGCCCATTGACTATTTAATATGTCCTCCTTCCCCCTCATTATTTAGTACTTATTCTATACGAAACGTGTACTATATTGATATCAATTTAATAGTTGCTGATATTCGACGGTTGGATGTTGTGACCCGTTCATTAATTTCAGTCAAAAAGTTATACCACTTGCAAATGCATTATTTAGAAAATATCATTCAGTAGTTCAAACTTGCATGGACAGGCTCGATTATAAATCGGGCCGGTGCCCGCCGAAAAGTTTTCGATAACTCGATTATATTGTTACTATTGAGTTAGTATAGGTAAATACTTATTTTATCATAGTAATATAACTTTCGAACAGTTCTAAATTAAATAAACCTGATATAAAATACAACCGTAACCAGCATAGCTCCGTCACTAAAACCGTGCGTGTACACAAGAAATGTTAACCACTGGCTTCATTAAGGGGTTCCTGTAGTGGTTTTCAAGACTAGAAAAAAAAAAAACGTCCACTTTCCTCGACAACGTGACAAAATTCATATTATTATTTTAATTCAACCAGTTTATGAAACTATTGTATTTCAAGTTTATGAGCGTGTTTGGTATACCTTCGATGAAAATTCGAAAAAAAGGAAAAAGAACCTAACGCGTCATTGAGAGGTATCTTTTATTAAAACCGTTGGCAAATATAATTTTGTTAAATAAATTTCGAAAAAAAAAACACATTTGTGTACTTAAAATATCTTTATTATTTGTCTATATTGAAAAAAATGAACAGTATAAAATAACCAAAAACAAATAACTATATTATACCCGGATATTAAAAATTTAACAAGGTTTTTTTTTATAATAATTATTATACCTTCGAAAGTTTCGCCGGTTTTGCATAATAGTGTTCGAATTGAGGAGGACAAAGGAGGACTGCGTACCTCAACTAATTTTTCGGAAATGTATGAGGCGGTAAATATTTTTATATTTTTACTAATATTTGTTTTTTAAACGGTTATAAAAAATAAAAATAATATATTACTCTAAACTTTTTTTGTTTTATCACTAATTTAAACTCACGATGGACCTCAAATTAAAGTTCCGTGCTCTTTTGCTAGACCAAAACAATTTTAATCACATAAAAAACCAAATAAAATTCTAAAAAAAATTGGAAGATTTTAAATGGCTATAAATAAACAAAAATGACCAAAAACAAAATATAACTGTAACTGTCATTGTATAAATATTACGATTTTACCGACATTTTTTCTGGGATTTTCCCCAATATTAAAAAATTGTTTTTGTTCAAAAATAACTTTCTCATTACACTACGTAATATTTTTTCACCATCACTTTTAAAATTAATGATTAAAGCAAGATTTTTGGTAGGAAAGTGACCCACACACAAAAAAAAAAAAAAAACATATATCTTAATAAAATCATACTAATAATCACCATTATAAAATTTAATATTAATAAACATTATGTAAGCAAATAATTAGTCTGCAATAATATTATTAGTGTTTTTTTTCAAAATCATTAATCATTGAATTACGTTTAAAAATTGATATAAATGAGGGAGGATATGAAGGACGAAGCTCCCCACGGGTTAGGTTAATTGCAATAACTCTAAGGGACGCTAATTTGTTTATAAAATCGTATAGTCTTTCTAGTTTTAATTTTTTAATTCAATTCTGATAACTAGGGTCCAGATTTTTATGATTAAAAAAGCCAAAATATTATGTTAACATTTTCTAGAAAAATCTAAACATATACTCTTATATTCTTTTTTCTTATTCTTCTTAACCTACACCAGGGATTTACAAATTTTTGTAAAGACTGGTTCACATCATAGGGTCGACCACCATTGTGTTAAATTTCCACTTGATCTAAATATTTACGGCGTTACCGATTTCATTATTTCAATTTTCTTTGATTTTGTTTTTCTCCCAAAAATTATATTACGAAATTCATATATAGCCTTTTTTCTGAAAGAAAATGTTGTCTACGTTAGTCGTGTACAAGGAGGTTAATTTTTAATTTTTTTTTTTTTTTGATTATTAATAAAAAATAAGGAAATTTCCCGGCAGGTGAGAGACTCAAGTTCGATTCGCGGTCCATCCACCTAATTTTTAGGATTATTTTCCGAACAGTCGCGTCACAAGTTTTTAGAGTTTTTTTTAACCTTCAGTTTGTCGAGTAATTGTAGCGATAATATTCAGACGGTCTTACAAGTGTTACGTGAGCAAACGATAATAATAACGTTATTAAACCACCCCGGTGTCCCATTAATCAACAACGGAGATAACGTAATATCATGACTGTAATTCGTCCAACAGATTAATTACCTACCAACCTGCCTATTTATCATAATAATATTAAAACTTCGAGTGTCCCGCATATTAAACGGGATCATAATATTATTATTATTATTATTATCATCTTAAATCTTCATCTTGTATTAGCTATACACGAGACACGTCACTTTGGTAAATAGGTACATAATATGATAGCTACTTGTATTTATCAAATTATGATAAAAAGATTCGTGGTGTAAAATAATAATATTATGTTTATCGCGTGTTCGATTTTATTTTTAATAATAATATATTATGTTTTACATTTCAACACTTGTGTTCCGAATCCGGACTGAAGTCAATTTTTCAAGTTTTTTTTTTTTAAGTTTACGTCAAAAAGATATTAATACTATTTCGGGTAAGTATACCATAAGTGGATTTTTAAAATATCAACTATTAGCTAAGTATCTGTGTTTAGATTGAATTAAAAAAAAAAAAAAAAAAAACTAAACCGATATATTTTAACAAACGGTTTTGCAATTAGTCATAATTGTTTTGATGTATAAAGAACGGATTAATTAACGAATTATTTATAAATATAATACATGTCCATAATTTTGTTTTTTTAATACTCTATCGACATTTCCGCCTGACATTTTACGGTGTTTAAATTTTTCGAGAATATAGGTACTACAATATTTACATAAAATATATTGCATACCTATTATATTATAATAGGGTTACAATAAAAAAAGAAAAATCAAATAAAGTTCTAATATTCGTTTTACGAAACGTTTATAATATTACACTAGTAGGTACCTATATATACATATATATAATAAATAATAATAATAGTATATTTGCAACTTGTGTATTATAATAGTAATAATAAAACGTTCATTACCAAAACAAATTATTACTATTTTTTTCTCTCTGCCTTTTAACGACACTGTTTTACATATTTATATGTTTTTTATTATTATTATTATTATTATTGTATAGGTATTGTAGCGGCGCTTTTTTCAAATTACAAATTATTATTCGAAATTATTAAACTCGTAACTCGTGCCCGGTGCCGGGTGTAGCGGCTGCGGGGTCGAAACACAGAAATTGGTATCGAAAAATCGAAGTATGCCAATTTTATATAATAATATATTGTATTCCGGCTATTTTTGTTTTTATTGCGAACGTTTTTTTTTTTTTTTCATTATTATTATTATTATTATTGAAATTAGTTTTGCTAAACAAACTAAAATTATTGACGAACATTAATAATTGTCGAACGACGGTAATATTATTATGTAAATTACGTAATATTGTATTAGAGGGGTTTAATTTGATTTTTTCCTTTTAAATTTTTTTTTTTTTTTTTGTTTCCCCCTCATTTACTCCCGTGAAATCAAAGTTTTTCGTACACCTTCTCGTTTCAGCTGTTTTGGCGCATTAATTAATTTATTAATTATCAATTATTTACAGCTTACGGCTATTTAGTAGGCCATAACGTCAGTTTCGATAGGTTTAGATAGGTAATAACATTCGAATTTCTTTATTAAGACCAAAATTTAAATAATTGCATTATTCGACACCGATCGATCGATATTCGCATATATATATACATATAAAGTACACCATCAACCGTTTTATTATCGACAATAATTCGTCGTGTACCTTGAAAAAAAAATTCAAACCGATAGTTTTAATCAAATTATCCATAATACAGGAACATATCGAGACCTAGCTGTAACGTATTTATAGAGGATGATTTGAGAGATATACCACTCACCTTCCTCCACCCGAATAATTTTTTTTTTTATTTAATCTAATTTTTCCTTATATATGGGTTTTGAGCTGATATATCCGGGGTTCTCATATCCTCCTAGAAGTTGTGCATTTCATAATATATTATCATACCTCGTTAAATTTTATTACCTTAGATTATTGTTATCGATGTTGATATACATGAGAGACGATCTATTATAAAACCTACTATAAAATCAGCTGTCGCCAACTAGACGTCACTGATCGTTCATTAGTTTGGGTTGCATATTTTACACGTGTATTAAGAACCAGTAGGTCAAAAAAAAAAAACCTTAAATATCACGGATAAAATTTCGTTGTTGAAAAAAGTGGAAAATAAATTACTGAAAAAAATTCTATTACAATTAGTAAATGTCAAGTTAGCTACACCCTCTCCCCTGCAACATCAAAATTACAGCCGACGGATCAAGAAGTAATAGAAAATCTGAAATTTCACTATCGACAAATGATTCTTAAAAAACTTTTTTCAAGCGTGAAAACTGTAAACCTGCTAAAAATGTCATTTGTATTTCGGAGCTTTCAAAAGTATGACAAAATAAAGTTTCGGAAATAACAATTAGAAATTGTTTCACAGAAGCAGGATTCTCAGATAAGCCGATTCAAGAAGAATGTGATTAACCCATAATATCGTGTAGTCTAATCAATTTAATAAAATAAAGTTTTCGCTGTGGAAAAAATTATTTCCATGACATAAAAAAAAATCCAAGTTTTTTTTGTTTTACCTTAAGCATACAAATGTTCAGTAAACCATTGGTCACGTTATAATAAATACATCAAATAACATTACAATATATGTATTCGAATATTATTTCACTTCAGGAGTGGTCAAACGGAGGAAGAGTAAGGAGGTATATCTCCTCTCCCCATTAGTTAATTTTTTTTGTTATCTTTATTATTATGAAAAAAAAAAAAAAAATGGAAATAATAATAATAGCTTTTAAAAATAATAATTTGACGGCCACTGTCTCGCTGATAATATTGTTCATTAAAATGTGATATAACTAATTTGATACTACAGATACTATTCGGACACATATACATGAATAGAAATAGAAAATGCCTTTAACTTTTATTACTTGAAAATATATCGCCACCGTGTCGTCGGCGGCATGATTGCCTATCTAGATATTATAATTTATTCATCGAGTTTTATTATAAACATAGGTACCCTTATACCCGCTAAAGTTTTGTCGAATCTGTATACTGCGGTTTAATAAGCATTTATAAAATTAATGTATACGTGACCCGTGGCATAAGTGGAATAACAACTGTATAACACGGAATTAAGCGCGTATACCTATGAGTTATAGATTTATTAATATAGGTTATAAACTGTAACCTATATTCGATTCCTCCTCCCTCCACCGTTATTCGCATAATATCGGTAAACAATTATAATACAATTGCTCTTGATTTCTATAGAAACAAAAAAAAAACGGTACGCATACCCAATAATATACCATATTATTATACTTAAATTTAGTACCAATACGTTAATAAAATACTAAATTTAAATACGCTTTTGACGATAAACTTTTAAATTTATACGGTTTTCACGTAGCTATATGATTATCGAATATATTATACAGGCGCCAAGGGAATAAAAAACGATTTAATATTTAGTAAAAAAAAAAATCTATATATATTTATAGATTTTTTCTTTTTTATATTTATTAAAGTACCTATAGGTATATGTAATGATAAAACTGCAGTATTGCAGATTGTATACAATAAAGCTCATTAAAAGCAAAAAAACAAAAAAGCTATTATGGAGACGGGTGCAGCCACTGTTTTAGATGGGAAGTCGGGTAGGTAGGATACATAAAGTTACTTAATTGATGTATGTACGCAAATATAAAACATCGCTAACGAAATACGACTCCAAGCGAAGTTCAGTAAAACATATTATAAAATACCGTAATTTTTATGATTTTTGTTAAACTTTGATATTAAAACGGTTGTGGAGAAAAAATGCATTAAACTTAATCTGATTTTTAGAACACTAACTATAACTTATAATGTAAGTTGTGCTAAATTTTCAAGCATTTCTAATGCAATATGAATAACAGATACTTATCAAATAAAAACACGAAAATATCAAATACTTATACATAGTTTAAAAAAAGTAAAAATGTTTTAAAAAATTACCTCATCAATAAAAGGCCAATATAAGTATTTTTGGAAAACAACAGGTCTCTAAAGTAACTTTTAACCGAATAATAACAAAAAACCCAAATACCGTAAACTTTGACGTACTTTCTACGTTTTATTTTTTCGTTTTTTTGTAATTATTAGAAAAACTATAAGGAAAATCAAATAACAATTTTTTAACCACAAACTAAACAAAATTTCCTTTCTAAAAATATGCCATTCTTGAAATTTAAACAAAGATTTCTGGTAGAAAAATCTTAAAAATTTTAAATAATGAAATCGTTCAACCGTAATTTGACAAAATCGTATATTTCGAATGTTTTTCCCAATTATCATGAAAACTACTTTGAATATGGAAAAATAATTTACTTTGATAATGGCTCAATATTAAAAGGAACAAAATTTATTTATTTTAGGCACTTACACTGAACAGTGATGTACCATGGAAAAACGAATAAATATTTTACCATATTCATATTTAATAATTTTAAATGTTTAGAATTTGTTTTATTTTCTATCAATAATCTCACTCTAAATTTTAAAAATATCGTCTTTTCCGAAAGAAAATAATGTTTTTTAAATTTTTAAAAAAAAAAAGTCGTTTTTCACTTTCCGTGTAAGTTTTTTAATAATTGAGAAAAACCTGGGAAAAACTGATAAAAAAAAAAAACGAATGCATTTACGGCAATAATGATTTCATAATTTTCGATTTTTTTTTGTTTTTTGTCGGAATTCGATAAAATCTATTCGTAAACCATAAATTGTGTAGACATGCTAAAATTGTTAAAAAATTATGGCGATTTTCGAACTATTTGTTAACATTTAACATTTAATAGATTTTTTATTTCATATTTTTATTTGGCTATAATTTCATATTTATATGTTTTTATTCGGACAGAATTATTTGACCAAATAGATTTTAGAATTTAACACAAGTTGTATTGTAGTTTTACTTATTAGTAAAAAAAAAAAAAGTTAGATTTAGTGTAATAGTTTTTTTTTTTTTTTATATATATAAACATTTCAATTTCAAATTTTGCCGAATTGTATCAAAGTTATGCAATATCAAGAACCCGTATAACCAAAATTCGTTTGGAGTCGTTTTTCTTACAATCATCGTTTCGTACAGATATAAATTAATCAACTGTACATATACTACCTTCTCATCTTCCCGCCTACAGCAATGGGACACTCATTCCCCGTAGTATAAGAGACTAGCATTAATGGTTTTAATTTTAAAAAAATCGTACAAAATTCTGAATGATATTAGAGAACCGTACTATTTATGATAGTAAATTAGAGCAATATGGCGAAGGGAATGCGTCTGACTTCAGTCTTACTTGCTTAATTTTCTACTGGGCGAACTTAATTGCTAATAATGAAATGTTATGCATATAGCACATAGTATTTTACAGTTATACATAGTATACATATAAACTGATCAAATTTAATTGAAGGGCTAAGGGTTGAAATATATTTTTTTATTAACGAATATGAATCTGAGTGTTTTATACGCTCTCGATGATCTATAATTCCTATTTTCTCTTGTTTAATATAAATAATACAATACGAATGAGAATTAACTATGTTGATCGACAATTCGATTAAAATTATCACGGATAAATTTACAATAAGTGAGAATAACACGGTTGGCAATACTATATTATAATAATGTCAACGAAAATAAATAGTACAGATTTGTCAAAAATACGTATAAGTGCATACTTAGAAAGTTTTTGTGCATATTCGTATCGTTTACTCTGCATATTCGCATTATATTTAGTACTTTTTTTTTCGATCACTACGGCAATGAGTAACACATATTATAAAACCTACGTGACATTTGCACTACCCTATAGTACTGATTTAAAAATTAAAATATAATATATAAGTGCATATCGTATTCCTGACGCCAGCATAATATGATGATAATAATAACCCGCGATGAAATCTATAATTGAAAACGAATTTCCGGGGGGAGGGAGTCCACATTTTGTTTACATAAATATTTCACAGCCCGTTTTTGCTTGTTAAATTTGCTAAAATATTTCTACTTTTTTATGTTTTCAAGGGGGGAGTTAACCTATCGCCTCTCTCCCCTGTGATCTTGGTCCCCTGGCGTTGTTCAGCTAAAACAAACACCGGTTAAGTACTTTAAGAGCTTCAAGTTGCCGATATTATTGTAGCAGGTATACTCACAGGCAACAGTCACCATAGTCATAATAAGCCATACTAGGCGTTGGTTATGTTGTTTAATAGATTTACTTAGGTATTCACGGTTCAAATTCGATAGTTCCGTAACAATGCTGATCGGATATTTTTTTGAAACTACTATACACAAAATATTATAATCCACGTGAATAAATGCGAATAATAAAGAAGTAATACAATTGTCTCTAGACATATTCTCTAGAGATACCTACATAAACATAATAGTCACGTTTTCGACGTTAGTGAACCCGGAAATGGAACATAGTTGGAAAATATAAACAACAAACAAATTTCAAAAAAAAAACCTTTAGATAAACAAGGGATAATCCTATATACTGCGACTGTAGTTGAATCTTAAATATTTTCTGTGCGCAATTTGCTTCTGCAAAATATTATTTAAGAAAAAAAATTAGTCCACAATTCAATCGTGTCTTCAGGTGCAATATACCGGACAACGGTATTTTTAAACGAAACCCCGTACTACACGATATGGTAACCTATTTCAAATACCCTGAAAATATCATATCAAAAGCTACTGGCTAATATACAGTCGGAGTCTTAAAAATCAGTGAAATAAATTGGTCGGGAAACGACATCAAAAGAACTATAAACAATTAGACAGTCAACTTAACGGAGACCGAACATATAAGAGACCCAAAAGTGAACGAGAGTGTTGGGTATTTCTTACTAGAAGTCGGAAACGCGAAAAAAAGGTGCAAATAAGTGACAGTAGCAGAATATTTTCGTGGTATCGGACTGTAAAGACCTGTAATTAACTGAAGTAACAACACGCCCGGGCATTGTTCAGTTTTATACCGAAGAAAGCCGGATTTTTTTTTTTTTGTTACATTTAAAATTTGGCAGACATTTTACGATATTTTCATATTTGTACACTTTGATGTTACCTAGGTTAACGCGTCGGCCACGTAAAGCAGCGTCGTACAATTACAAAGCAAAAGATATACAGAAATCATATTATCGAAACATTTCGAATTACTGAACCGCATTTAAATAATCTATAAACTATTCGAAATATGTGGAAAAAACAAAGGAACGAATGTCGCTCAAATGTTAACGTCGACTGCGAGAACTTTATCGAACTACCGCTATAAGTGTTGTCCGTATTCTCGAGAAAATTTAATTGGAACTATAATATTATCATATCCGAAACGAGAACAACCGAGAAAGCGTATAACAATATTCTATATTTTACGACTGAAATGTAAAACGACGGGAAACTCGAAAATCAGTACGGCGATCCTTTGTAAAGCGTACCGTTATAATAGTATTATCAGTGTGTTCATAAACGATATCGGTAATAAATTGTTTGTGTTTTTCGCGCGTATCGGAATCGAAATTTTAATCGGGACTATTACAGTCGGAGTAACGTCACAAAGATAACGAACGCGTTATTTTGCAAAGGGTCTACGGAGAAAAAAAAACACTAGAGAACTTTGAAATTGCTAAGAGCAATATCATCGTGAAAAAAAAACCACCGCACACTAATTTTATAATAATAAAACAATAATTATTAGAACAAAGGGATCGATAATGTCGCTCGCCCGTCGTCCGTTCCATAATAATAATAATAATAATAATGTGTTCGTAGTCTCGTAGGCATGTTTAGAACCCCCTCCTCTCCCATACTCCCCCCCACCCCCGGACCGACGCTCGTTATCGCCCGCTGATCGAAACATAATTGCTACGTCAATAATTGTAGTCCCGTACAGACACGCGTCTCTAATTATAACGCCCAATAAGTATTTTATAGTAGTTTAGATTTTCGGACGAATAACCGGGAAAAAAATCGCAGAACAATTAATGATGCCTGTATACGCGAAAATGCAATTTTACACTCGTATACAACAATATTACCTATTACTCCGCCCCGAGACGAAACCGATTTCTAGTATATTTTTATTCGTCTCTACTCTGTCCGTTTTGCGGTTTGCGTCGGTAAATATGGCTCTCAAACGCGTTTATACGCGGTTTGGTTTTGACCAATTATCATTTCCGTCCGTTCTTTCGATTCTGACAAACGCAATACCTACATACATTATACATTATCGATTCCGCGTTTCATCCGGTTCTGTGTGCGATACCGTCGTGTATGGTTATAAAACAGCGAACTTTGCGAACATTTTCGTTATAGAAACGCAAAACGCAAAAACAATTAATATTGTTGAGTGCTTATCGCGATACGGCTACACCTGGGTAGGAAACTTGGTGGCAGGTCGTGTCAGATTTACACGATTCGGAAGGGGGGGAGGGGGGGAGGGGTGGGGTGGGTTGGGGAACAAACCAAAACTCCAAAGTTAGTTTTCGTACTTTATTACAGAGGAATGGAGAAAGGAGAAGAAAAACCCAGAGACAAGAGAGAAAATGGAAACTTTTCCGATATTTTTATTTTTTCGTCATTTTGCGAATCGTATTTTTCGTAACAAACGTACGGATACTGGCGACTTGGGACGGCTCTTTTTTTCGAATCTTATACAAATCGGATGTCTGACTTTTTATCAGTGATAAAACTATTATTTTGGCATGTCGGCGTATCGGACGAATACAATAATAATGCACTTTTCAATGGCTAATTCCCGTTTGAAAACACGTAATTTCAGTACGAACTCATAATGAGATATCGTTACAATACCATAGTTGCATTCGAGCGCTCGAATAAAACCGGTTAGTTCGCCGTGCAGCAACACCAAAATATTTACTTACCTGTAGACACTAGAAAGCTGTCTGTCAATTTTTCCCTGGGAAATTGTTTTTTTTTAAAAAATTATTTTACGATCATACGACACGCATCGCGTCCGGGACGGCGGCTCGCGGGTACGCGGGACCGGGTGGCAGGCGGCGCGATACTATGCGGCGGGTACGCGCGCTGCACCTCGGCCGGGAAACGCGCCGTATCGGTACGCGTGACGGTAATATTATCGCGCGTAATGTACAATATTAAACTATTATGCTTACCAATCGAATAGACGGAACCGTTGAGCCGGTACACGACGTTCGGTTTGAAGTGCAACAAGTCGCAGTCGTCCGGGCTTACCACGACGGCGGGGGCAGCAGCGGCCGCGGGGACAGCAGCGGCCGCGGGGACAGCAGCGGCCGCGGGGGCAGCAGCGGCCGCGGGTGTCCGGTCCGGTACGTCGTTGTCCTTGCCGGCGTCCGGAGCGTCGACGGCTCTGGCCACGGGCCGTCGGTCTTTACCTTCCATAACGATGACCGTAACGCGGTGTCTACGCCTTACAGGCACAAAGTCTTCGCGCGTAACGCGAAAAGACCGCCTCTAGTCTCCTGGTTGCTCGTACGGGTGTATATATAACTGGGAAAAATCGAGTGATGGTTCGGTGTTCCGTTGAGTATACGCAACAGCTGTAATGTACTAGGTTTTTGTCGCGGGAAACGCGACAATAGGCTAGCGGGTGTACCGTCGAGCGACTCGGGTGGCGACTCGGCACGGAGACGTTTTACGTGTAAAATCGTATACGTGACGTAGACACACGGCGACGCGCGACTGTCTGGCAACGAATCCACGTGAGGAGTGGCTGCGCGACGACAAAAGGCGTCGGCGGCGGTGGCGGCGGCGGCGTCTCGTCGAGGCGCGTATGCGCGAAAAGTGCCTGTTCCGGCCGAGTCGCGCGCGCGATTCGCGATCGTCGTCGTCGGAAGAGGTGATGGTGGCGGTGGTGGTGGTGGCAGTGGTGGTGGTGGTGATGGTGGCGGCGGCAAATACATTTCGAATATGCCTGTTTACTATTTTAATTGTTAGACAGCCTCTCTAGCCATCCACGGGCGTGCATTAGGGGTGACATTCCTCCCATCTCTCAACTCCCCGGAAAATAATATTGGGTCGCGCAATATCTATAATATTACTCGCGTGCCGAAAGAAACGTCGAGACGAAACGCTAATAAATCGTATACTCGTAGGTGATAAAAATGAGCGTTTACGGTCGGCATTCGCTGATTGGGCCCCGTCACTCGATAACCGATTTGAAAATGCCGCGATGGCGAACGTGGCCAAGTAGGTGTCTGCGGTTCGGGAACGTCGGCTGGTGTTTTACAAAATGACGACGAGTAATGGAAATCGAATCGTGCACGGTCCATTGCACGGTTTCTCGTTAACCGTTCTGCCCTGAAATATCGGTAATATTATTATGTCCATAAACGAATAATTTTATTTTAATATGATATTATATCGTGCAATATTTTTGTAATTTCTACGAAATAATCTTGCCCATATTGCGTTTCGTTAACGATGGTTTATCGTTGCGTACAGTATTTAAACGCATTATTTAAATTCGTAAAGCTCCGGGTCGGGGAGTCCTGAAAACGATTATTATCCGGCGACTCCTCGTTGCAGCGAGATAAAAGAACCAATGCCGATAAATGATTCTGAGTAAACTTAGCCGTTGCCCGGGGTGTACTACGTGGAACGCGCCACGGATTTGAATAAAATAACTGTATGTGTATTCTTCCTACCCAAATGTTCTCCTACACAACGCCGGCACACCCATTCGGTAGTATCGAATCTGTATTTTTGCATACAGAATTATCCCGAATACTCTCTCGAGTGTCCCCGCGTCGCCAGTTTTCATTTTTTTTTTTTTTTGTCGGAGATGAAAGATAATTGGTAAGAAAGGGCTTCAATGTATTTAGATACACCACGATTGTGATGAACTTTTTAACGAGGGGTTTTTTTTTTTTTTTTTTTTTTTTTTTTCATAAGATCTTCCAAATACTCCTTCTTATCCATTGTAATCAAATTATTCAAAATATTGGATTGTGCATATTATACGAGAAAAATGTTACCACAAATAGCTGGTATAAAATAGGGTTTTATTAAAAACTGCGCACGGGAAAAGCTGGATGATACAGCTAGTTTAATGTAAATATAATTTGCATTTGCATTACTTCCATTAAAAAACAATTTTATTTAAAAATTATTTTTATACATTATTCAATTAGTTGTATATATTGATATTTATAGTATGATGACAAGTGACTAAAAGAAAAGAAAAACCGTGTAATATCGAATAAAACGTCAAAACATAATATAATTATTACTTCTCCATTCTTGGATTTGTGTATCTAACTAACATTTTTTTAACTACAAGCAATCAAATGAATTTACCAAATTACAAAAGTATTAAAACTGTCAAACAAGTGAGCATTTTCAAATCATTAAAACTTATTTATATTGTATATTATATTATATTTTTTTCATTTATGACTGCATTTTATGTACGCTTTTTTGTTGGTACACACCTGTAGGGTTTTAATGTTTGTATTTGTGTACTTTTTGTTTTATTAAATTATTCTTGAGTATTGCTAACTAATAACTATAATATTGATTTATACATTGGGAGAAATATATCTGGGGAGTGGGGTGGTAAAGCCCCATATTTTTCGTGCTTATAGATTTACTACAGCCACCCCCTCCCAATAATTTACCCCAGATAATTGCATAATTTCTGCAGAATACGCCTATAACTGGGAACTACAATTCATCCGTGAAGTAGTTGATCGGAATCAGAAATAAACATCAAAATTAGAACGCACTAGTAGCGTTTTCGATTTTACAAAGGAGTGCTTACTGAGGGTTACACTGAAACTATACGAGTTTTCCACTGACAATGCACCAGTGTTTTAAATTTAAATATGAATTATTTGATTTTATTGGTCAAATAAAAAATTTAAATTATTTACTGGCGTATTAATTTAAATTACTGGTGTCCGATAGACGCATTTATAAGGAATAGATAATTCACATAATCGGTTTGATATTTTTTTTTTTGTCATGACTTTTGACGAAACATTTAAAACAATAATGTATGCCAATACCTACCTTACTCAGTTGAAATTCTGAATATATTTTATTTCATTTTAATAATTTAAATAGTAAACAACAATTTGACTCAAGTACTTTTTTATAATTTGGTAAAATCAAAACAATAATTTTTAATGTTGTGCGTCCAGCCCAGTAGATAACATGAACCAAATTCATTTTAGGTATTCTAATTTAGCAAATAGTACCCTTGTTTCTTACATTATAAGCATTATACGAGCATTAGTTCCAATTAATATATTACATTAGTTATTACCTATATCAGAGCATGATATTACGCTAAAAGTCTGTGCTAGGGATGTCTAGCCAGGTGCAACTTGCATTGAGTGTAGTTCAAATAGTAAGTTTATCAAAAGAAAATCTTAATTGGATAATTTTAGGTTTCCTTTTAACTAAAGAGTCTTGAACTTAATTTCAAAGAGTCAATCATAATGTGGAGGCTGGTAAATTTACAATGTATACTTATTTATAAATTAATATGATTTGTCTTCAAAAATGATACTTAACTACTAGATACCTCGTAGCTTAATCAGGTAGCCTAGAAAAGTAGCTTGTACTTAAATATAGGATCGGCATTAAATATTAAGTTTTTAAGTCAAAATAGTTAAGTAATTAAGTTAAACTATTAAATGATAAAATAATACATTTAAATTAGTTACATGCGTACATGTTTTAAACGGTATTATATAGATTCGTTCGAAATGCTATATTTTGTTTGAAACAATTCATAATTTACAATATGATGCAATTATTATTATCAGAATATATAACCGTAATGATAAATTGGAAATCGGATGATACTGTGTTCCATTATTGAAAAAAGCATATTAAATATTACACTCAAAATATTCACGGTTCTGTTCGTGCGTACTGAGTACACATGACTACACGAGTGTTGTCGGAGCAATTAGATAGAATACAAAATACATTACTAGTTTACGGAATGTTTGTCGAATCGAATATGTTTTGCACGCCGTGCACACTGAGTACAAAAAGTACGTCAAATCAAAAACGCTATACGTATTTTTCGAAACTATATTCACAATATTAGTTTGAGCAACATTGACAAAACGACTGTTTTCATGATGTTTGTTTGTTGTTTATTTTTTTATTTTTAAATCACCGATCTGTCAAGTTAAATATTACATTCATATACTTGTAGGCAGGGATCAAGATAGTTAAATGCAGGGCCTAAAATACGTCTGATTTTAGAGGACACACTTCTTAATTCAATTGTAACTTTTGACAGGTTTCTATAACAAAAATAAAAAACCTGTGGAGGTAGTAACAGCCGAAATTATTCTCTCCTTTTATACACCGCTTACCTTACACATTTATATTATTTACATGACGTTTGGACAAAAAATATACAAAATAAATAAAAATAAAAGTTCAAAATATTTTACTTATAGTTACACAAACACACTAGTGACGATTTTGATAAAACATCAAGGGGAAGGGGGTAATTTTAAACCTATCGGACTCCATATCATATTGACATATATCAAATAAAGGATAAAATTTGTTTATAATCTTATCATAAATTACACATAACTTTTATTTTAGATTCTGAGTGGAGCAACAAAGCTTTTACAACTGTTTTATCTGTGGACAACTTTTCTACCAGAGATCTAGCTCCGATGTATACAATATAGCAACTTTTCTAAAAGGAAATTTTGTCAGAGATGTACTTTAAGGAAGTCATTTTTCGATTTTCTTCGAACTTTTCAATAAATGTGAAAAACCGAAAACAAACGGGAAAATGTACGAAATATATAAGTAAAATATTACGATTTTTTTTTTTCTGTGAACAACTTTTTTACCAGCAATTTTTCGATTTTCCCAAGAGTTTTCCCAACAAATGTGAAAAACCGGGAAAAAACATTGGAAAATCGAAAGAAAAACGGAAAAATCAGTACAATATAACAAATATTATTAAAGAAGCATCACTATCAAGTAAACTCTGCTCAGAGTCGTCTTTTCGTAAGCAATAGTTTATCGTTCTTTATGTTCGGAACATACCTAACAGTTAACAAAAAAAAAAGATCCAGGGGATAGTATATATTTTTAGACACAAGGTATATTCGTTCCTATATTCACGATTAAAGTTAGTACATCTTGGTTGTATAATATTTATAATCGTCGACCGTAGTTAAAGTTTATAATATATTTGTATATATTTGTATATATTGATGACAAGGAAGTTGTTACCAATTCATATTGGGAATCGATATAAACAAGATTGATTTGTGTTGAAATTCCAAATTGTTTGTTATTTCTGCATTTAAAACTAAAAACATGTTATAAAACTTAGGACACACATTTATAATTCAGTGGACACATAATGATTTTCAGGGGACACAGTATTTTAGACCTTGGTTAAATTTTATACGCCACACAGACATACGATGTTCAGTACACGAAATTCCGCTTATCCGTCTGGCATAATAATATGCATACACCCGAGTAAAATATATTAATTATATTATTCCGCCTTATATCATATTATTTGATACCCGATAAAAAAATTGTAATGTTAATAATTATAATTTAATTATGCGTGCTGCGTGTTGCAGAGGCTCCGTAGGTATATGCGAAGACTAATATACTATTCACATGTAATATCCCTTCGCTGTTCGTCGACTTTGCTTTATACACATCCGGTTAAAATTACAATCAATATAATACTACTATTATAATATTATTGAGTATGGTAGCAAAAAATTATCGATGATTTTTTCACGAGAAACGCGGTCGACACGGTGTTTTAACATAAAATTTATTTTAAAGGGCTCCCGGGTGCCATAACATGTTTTCACTCTAATATAACTCTCCTAGCTCGTATAACGGTTCGATTTTGACGGATTTTCTTTTGTAAGAAAGAAAAAGACTCGTTTACTACGGCAGTAATCTAGTCTTTACAGTCAGTAATAAATTTTTTGGATAACCAATTGTTATCGTGACAACGCGATCGTTCGTCATAAATATCCGTTTTTAATTTTGGTATTGATATATTGGTGAAAAACTTTTACGCACGTGACACCATTTACAAGGTCGCACATGCAAGCAGAATAAAACCAATACTTCATCGATAAGTATAATATCCTTTTATATCTTGCTCCTCATATTTTGATCAACGATCTTTTTACGAACTTCAAACAGATCTCTAAGGTAAGTAATACCTATAAAACTTTCGATATAGAATATTAATTATAATAAATAGGTATAAAGAAATAATAACGTCCTACAATAGGTAATAGGGTATCCCGACAATAGAGCTAAACAAAAGAGCGAACGCAAATGCACGAAAGCAAAAGAGAGAAAACAAAATAAGCGGTTACAAAGATGATCAAAAACATATAGAGCGAAAAATCCATCATTCTATGTTTTGTTCAAACGTTTCATGATTTTTTTTCATGTTTCGTCTACTAAATATTTTAGGATCTAATTCGAGATAACGAACGGGGTTACGGCAGTACATATAACAGAAATTTATTGAATGCTCCCTGCAAGAACAGCAGGATTTGGAGGAAATTAAATATGAGTAGTCTCGATGTGGAATGAATAATCCGAGGAAAAAAAATCACTTTTATCCTTAACCTCCAACCCCTATATATATCATCCTTTCCTTTTATTTTAATTTCTATTCTACTATAATGTTTTATCTGAATACTATTGGACAACCGGTACAATTGGATATCGAATCCACTTAAAAGATCTAGCTAATGCTATTGTTTATAGGGCAACATTTAGGCAACTCCTGTACAAAATACTTTATTTGCTGTCGGAGTGGAAGTCTAAAAACTATATAAAATTTGCTGGGTCGGGGCACCGGACCCACCACTGGACGCGCCGCTGAGATAAGCGTTTTCAAAACGACAATCCCAATTTAATATAATGCAGTTTGCATTTCTCAAGCGAATTAAAACTTATTTTGTGTACTATAAAGGTAACATTCCTTTTAATATATAGCCACTGATAAAGAAAGTCATTTTTTGATATCTAAAGTATTTTTTTCATAATAATTGGGGAAAAATAAAATTGATTAATATTTATAGCGCCGTGGTTTAATTATTTTAAAGTTTTTAAAAAATACTTAGAATAAAATATACATTTACCAAATATCCAATTTAGACATTCTTAGATATACTTACTTTTCTGAGGGGATAAACTAAAAGATAGGCAGTTTAATGTTGCTCAGTAATGCTCACTTAAGTTATTAAATACATTTCCTTAATCTTTTATTATATTTTATAAATTATGTCGTGAATGTGTCTTTGTTTATGCAGTGAGATTATACAAGCGGATTTATGCTACGTCAGACGCACACAAACTGACTTACGGGCGGTTTGAACAGTGTCGGAGGTCAATTCAATTAAATAATATTGAACTTACAGACCACGGGCCATGCTCTGAAAGACATCAATATTCACATTGTCGTATAATATGTACTAGAGTATATAAACAATGAGTAAACTTTTTTTTTTATATAAATATAAATTGTTGGCAATAATTTGCCAGATGTATAAAACCTAAATATGGAACATAATGGAAATATTTCAAATAATAACTATAATTTAAACTAATTTAAAATTTCCACTAATATTTATCAAAAACAGGCTGCGATAATATTTGAGATCGAATCCATTAATTATAATACATAATTATATTAAATAAAACGTTTTTAATATTTTAAAGGACAAATCGTCCAAATACGCATAGTACGGTAAATACTAAGTATAGTGTTTAGTTGTGTATTTAAACTTATTGTATATATTATGAATGTCGATTTGATTAAATTGTAAAATGTGTAAAATTATATAAAATCGTTTAGAACCGAAATACCTTCGTTTAATGCATTATAATAGGTCAAAAAATATTAATTTATGCAAAACGTAAGACCGAAAATGATAATAACAAATACACAAAATCACAAATGTAATATTATTGTATATTATAGTCATCGGGATAGATATCATATTCTATATAAATAAAATCACTTTCCGAATGTGTCGACCGATTTGGCCAATGGTTTTAGATTCATTTATTTAAAAAGTTTACGACTTATATTTCCTACCATCAATATTGCTCTAATAGAAAAACTACCTATTTTTTATTGAATTTTTAATCTAATTAATGTGTAAAAATTTCTTTGTCCTTTTTTTTTGTAATTGAGTGAGTAAAACTGGAAAATACGTAGAAAGGATAAATTAAAATTAAAATGTAGTTTTTTAATGTAATTGAGTTAACAATAATCATATGGACTTGACATTTTTTCAGAAAACTTGTATTTACAAATTTATATGCGAATTATTATTAAATATTATATAAAAAAAAAAAAACAGCGTGGATACCAAATTAGGTATGCTACGCCTAATACTATTATTAATTCATAATTTAATAACGTGCACACGTTTAGAGCAAGCTTCTAACCCATAATTCAATATAGAGCTGTCTTGTTTAAACCTGTATGAAATTCTTGAATAATTCAATAAAATTACTATACAGATAGGTATATCTATGTAGGTATAACTATTATAGTAGACGTTCGGTCAAAGCGACTCCTGGACTTAAATTAATATTATGTTTAAGTTTTAGTCCTATGTTCATTCAAAGGAATATGATCCTAGAAAGGGCAAAACACTTATAGTGGCATGTTATTAGATTACCTTTGTAATAACAATAATATTATACTAGTAGTATATTATTATATTTCAGCAAATATCTATTGGCGCAACTTGAGGCGATCGAAAAACTACACGGTGAAATCATGATCGGTCAGACCCACGTTTCAAGTATCAACCCTTTAGGATCTTGGCATTCGCTCGGTCAATATTTGTATCAAGTCCCAAATTGTGTAAATACCCCATTTGTTTTATGGGTAATTCGTGGGTGGTTAAGTGGATGGGTGTACCTTGTGTGCAATTGTTTGTATCTTGAATAACTAACCAAAGTTTATGTTTTTATGCCATGTGCTATTTGTATATTTTTAAATTTTAGATTCTGAGTAGAGCGAAAAAACTTATAATCTTATAAAGATGTTTATTTTTTTTTTTCTGTAAACAACTTTTCTACCATAAACCTTGATCCAATTTTTCATTGTAACCCCTTTTCTGAAAGGAAATCGGTGTGACAGGAGCCTACTTCAAGAAGGTCATTTTTCGATTTTCCAAAGAGTTTTCCCAGCAAAAGTGAAAACCCGGGAAAATCATGGGAAAACCAGGAAAAACGGGAAAATCGGTACAATATTAAACAAATATTATTTAATATAATAATATATAAAAATATTTTACCATAATATAGCATATATATTGTTGATAAAGCATCACTATAAACTGAATTCCGTTCAGAATCGTTTTTTCTTAAGCAATGGTTTATCGCTACTTGTAAATATTCATTAAATTTCCGTCTGTATCCTACCTTCCCAACTTTCCACCTACAACAATGGCTGCATCCGTCCTAACTATCCTAGAATAGCTTTTTAAATTTTTAGTTATAGTAGTAATTATTTACTTTATTTCATATAACATAGACAAGTCTTCCCAATACCTAAAAAAAAATTAAACATGACTACTATTTATTTTTATAAAATTAAATTTTTAGATGTTAGTAGTGCCATCATGAAGTTGGCTCTCCCACTTTGTCCGACTGATTTCAAAATACCACCAAATAATTATAAATTAATTGCAATTAATTTCAAATCGAGTTTCTCTAATTGCAAATTTTTTTTTTTTTATTTTTTACGAATTTTTCAATTTTTTAGCCAGCTTATTTTTTAAACTCCCATTTTGTTCGATCAACTTAAAAATATCACGAAATAAACTATTTTTGATATAATAACAAAATATATCTTAATCTTTCATATATGCCATTGATATGCAAAATACAATTTGATCCATGAAATTAGTTTGATTTGGAACTCCCAGATTTCAAACGCGTTTTTTAATTCCACACTCTAGCCATGAAGAATATAACATGTTTATATGAATAGTGAGAATAAACATGTATATACGCATGTGCGAACCTATTATATTTTGACTGTGCTCACGTAATCCACATTCGTTCAAAAAATTGAAAAATTTGTAAAAAAAATACAAAAAAAAGATTCGTAATTAGTGGAACTCGATAAGTGGGATCAAATATTTACAACTAGATAGGTTATACACCTGCGGCCTTGGTGCTCGACAGTTAGTGCATAAGACTTAGTATACTACAGGATGCATCATTTGTTAAAGGCCCATCAGGGGTTCCATGCTGATTTCGCACCGAACTGATGGAGGCCAGTAAGACTAGCGGAACAGGTTAGGAAGGAATTTTTCGTGATGGACCAAAAATCGGCACGCAAACTCCTCGTATCATGAAGCGAGCGGCCAACTATCAGAACCAGCAAGGAAAACAAGGGAACATGGAGAGTAAGGAGTTAATTGATTTTACTTGCAGCGATCGTGAGAATGGCAGAAAGATCCAGTCCGGGAGATGGACGACAAGATGGAGGTACATGGCCAGCAAGGCAGCAGCAGCGGGCAGCACACTTGGTGACAGAATTAAGCAGGCTAACGAGCTTGGGTAACCACGTGATGTCTACAACCCATTTGCGCACAAAAACACAACAGTGAACAATTGAAACCTTTTTTCAAAGAAATGTAACTAAGTGTAGGGTATACCTAACCTGCGTACCTACCTCCAAATTAAAAAAGTGTTAAACATGCATGCATTTATGTACTAAGAACCGACAAAATAAACACTGAAAAGTAAAATTGAATTCCACGATCAGGCTCTGACTTTAATAACCATGATATCAAACTTATTTAAAATGAATATAAAATTGTTACTTTTAAAACTGTATGAATATTGTTTACTTATTTCTTTATTTTGTTTTATAGTATATGATATGTAATTACCAAACACTTTATTGTATTAATAAAAAAATTGTATAGTTATCAAATTAAGTGCCTACAAGATTTTAAAAGTTAAGACAATTAGTATAAAAATAGGAACTTGGAAGAATTATTTTGTGTTTTAATATTGGTATTATTTACTAAGTCAGCTATAGAGCGAAGCCCCCCACGGGTCTTTGATTATCTATAATGAAAACCCTAATCAAAGTAAAATCTTGCATACACTACTGTGTCCCAATTCCCCTTAGTTATGTTTGCTTCAAATATTTAATCAATAGCTCTATCCATAGTACATAATCTAAATTTCTTTGCCACCGTAGTGACTCCAACACCTTCTCTGTCAATGTAAAACAGGTTTACTGTTTACTTGGGCATAAAATAGATTAAATATCATTGCCACCTTTCCGGTCGTAGATCTATGATTGCCGCGCGCCTAATTGTTATCGCAGTTATTTATAATAACTGAAGAAGTGCAATTCAAAATATAACCACGTATTAAGATTTAGAGGATATCGAACGAACGTGTGATAAATGAAGCTCGAACCTTCTCACTTTTGGCAAGGCCACTAACGCCATCTAGTGTACTCTTTATACACAATGTCAACATTTTTCATAGAATAGATATGCAATTTATTACATACCCTACTTCTCCAGTCTAAATTTTAAACTGATTTTGGTTGACTTTTATACCAATTATTTCTTAAAGCACTAGCTGTTGTCTGTTGTCATACCAAACCATGGTTTTAAATAAATCGTATGCCAAACAGTGAGAAGCGGACGGACTCTGAAAAACATTGATAAAACCTTTTCGTTCGGTATCCTGTGTATCTTTATTCGTAATAATAACATAAAATATAGTAATTAATTTTAATATAAATTATTTTATCCGTTTTCGCTAATTATTATTTGTTTATATTTTTGGCATGCACAACTAATTAATTTTTTTATATTCGGAACGTAGCGAGGGATCTATTGGTTTTACTATGATAAATCTGTATTTTTTGTGTCTGTGAAAAACTTTTCTACCTGAAAAACTTGCTCCAAAGTATAGACTATAGCGCCTTTTCTGAAAGGTAAATTTCTTTCGTTGGTGCATTGGGGAAGTCATTTTTTGATTTTATAAGAGGTTTTTTGAAATAATTTGGAAAAACACGAAAGAAGACTATAGGTCAAACGGCAAATATTTACGGTGTGCCACAACGCACGACATTACCGTTTTCATTGATTTTATTATGTTAGTAAATGAAAATTTACGAAAATTGTATTATATTAACATGATGTTTTCTACCAGAAAAATTGTTCTAATCCAAAAATAATAAAAAATCGATTTTTTTTTTTCTTATAATAATTCTCTACTTACAAAGCAAGTCGTTTTTTGATACCTAAAGTATTCTTTATAATAATAATTTAGAAAAACCAAAAAAAAAAACGAAATATACTATTTTTTTCAAATTACGGCACGATTTTATTATTTAAAATTTGTACAGCTTATGTTTTCTTGCTCCAATAGAGACCTTTTTTATTGCATTTTTAATTTTGTTCATGATTAAGTAAATCATTTTTTTAATTTTCTCTGTAGTTCTATAAATTATTGAGCATAACTAAAAAAAACACTTAGATATAACTGAAAAATTTACGGAAATAATTCTATTATTATTTAAAATGGTATTTTTTCAATGTTATTCAGTTTAAAATATTCGTATAGACTTAAAATGTTGACAGAAAACTTAAATTTATTTTTTCTAGACATGGCAAAATTACAAAGGTTAAATCACTGATCAATACACTGTGTACACCAGTTTCTATAATTTCAAGATTTTCTATAAGATTTCCTGTAAAGTCACCAAAGATTTCAACAATAATCGAATATTTGTACACTAATTTCTGTTAGTAATTTTCCCTCCACAAAGTTACCTAAAAATCAAGGCTAGGCATTAGCATTAAAAATTTAACATTAATTAAATTAAATATATTAAATAAATAAATAAAAAAATATACACATAGAAATAAAAAATGATTTGAATGAATGCGTTGCCTGGAGTATAATGATAAGTGTATTATTTGATTATACGACCGTTATCGAATTAAAAATTTATCAACAAGTAACTCACAGTCAAAATATAAAACGCGACTAAATATAAAAAATTAAATGAAGGAATACATAGAAAAAAAATTATACTAATATATTATAAGAGTGATTAGATTTTTACACAAATAATTTTAATTTAATAAGTTACTTCTTTTAGATTTTGAGTGGAGCGAAGAAGCCTATAGTTTTACAAAGATGTTTATTTTTTTTATCTGTGAACAACTTTTCTCAAAGAAGACAAAATGATTTCTAAGTGTAGCAACTTTTTAAAAGGAAATCGTTGCAGGGAGGTACTTTTAGGGGGTCATTTTTCGATTTTCTCAAGAGTTTTTCCAGCAAATATGAAAAACTGAATTAAAACATGGAAAAACTGAGAAAAAAAATATTTAAAGCCTATTTAATTATTTTATTATAAAATGACAAATATAATTTTGACAAAAAATCTCTAGCTACTGAACTCCGCTCAGAATCGTTTTTCCGTAAACAATGGATTATCGTTGTTTACAGTTATACTTTAAATTATCTATAACAGTAGCTGCACCTGTCTCCATTATTCTAGGACTTTTTTTTTTTACTTAACCTATGACACTTCAAATAAATTTTGTGTATTTTAAACTTGATTTTAATCCTATGCAAATTTTCATAATTCTATTTTACTTCTTATTTGATAAATCTCCAATTTGAATACTTTTCTAAGTAAAATGTTTTGATATTAGAAGTTCATAAAGTAATAATAAAATTGTATTTATTATAAATATATTATAGGTAAATGGTATACTGATCATAATTAATTTTAGTACCTATATGTAATACGAGCAAAACCTCAGAAATTCCCAGGAAAACTAGAACTGATCACATCTTGATAAAATCATATTTCAGCTTTTGCACAGGCAACTTAATTCAGGAGCGTCTCCAAACCTTGACTATGAGGGAGGGGGGCGGAATAATTACATTTAATATTAATGACTAAAAATTAAAAACTGCTTGGAAAATCAAAAAAATGACCTTCTTTAAGTACCATCTATAGTCAATATAACAATATTTTCTTTTAAAAAAGTTATAACACTTACATATTGAAGTAAGATTTCTGGTAGACATTTTTTGACGGTATAAGAAAAAAATATTGTGAATCCAATAGGTACATCGCTACACTGAGAATCTAAAATTTAAATTAAATTAATCATTTCCAATTTTGATTCTAAAAATATGCTATTTTATTATATCTTTGCAAATTGATTATTCCCAATTAGTTTTTTATAATTCTATTTCACCCTTGAGAAAATTTTTATTGAAATTTATAAATGAGAAGTGTTTTATTCTTGTTTCAATCAAGGTATTTCCAATATCCGGAATAATCTTTATGGCATTTGGAACCATTTACATTTGTACTTAAGAATTATAGATATTTTGTGATTTTGAATAACAAAAATGAATATTACATAGCTTATGGGGAGGGGGGCGATCTTCTTCCTACGCGCCCTCCCTCGTCAGTGACACACCTGTCTTAGTTTTGGCAACCATAATTTGGACAAAATTGTAGCCTGTAGCCTCTATACATTTTAATATTTCACAGGATAATGTTCATTTTAATAATAAATAAATAGATACAGATAAATATTATTATAAAAATATAATTAAATAACTTATAAATACCTAGTTAAATTAAACATGTCTTTAAAGAAAATTATATATTTTATAAAGATATTTTTCTATTTTTTGTTTTTTTTTTTATTTATAAATTAAAATAATTGTACTTATTTGTCGTCGTGTATTTAAAAAAAAAAATAGCATTTTGTTCCTTGCATTTGCATTTCTTCATTCTACACTTCGTAATTCGTAAGTCGATACATCTTTATTGCTAATTAAAAGTTACTTGCACTCAAATATCTGGTTTCTGGAATATAGTAATGACGAAAATCCATTTTTTATCATTGAAAATCCTAGTTTATGAAATCCATCTTCTGTAGTACTTAATATAAACCCTTATATTAAATTTTCTTCAAACACAACACCTTGAAATTATCACTATTGTCTTGACTGTCAGTGGTAGAAATTTATTTTTATTTATTGATTTCATTTCTTTTGCTCGCATTTCTAATTCTTGAGTTTCTATATTTTTTCCTCCCTCTTTTAAAATGTTGTTTTTGTTACCTATAGTTACAATTATTATAACAAAATTATTAAATAAAGTAAATACTTTAACCTAATATCTATAGTGTTCAGATTATATAAACCGTTTTGACATGAATTATATACATATTTATAATTAAAACAAAAACATACTATTTGCATTATTGTTAATCACTACTGTTTTGCCCAAATCTTGTTGGTCGAAATATTGATACTATAAAACAATATGATTCTTTACCCAAATATAGTGGACAGTTGTGTTTTTGGAATTTTTGAGGTTTAACCAATTTCGACTTTTACCTGTAACATTATACATATTATGCAATTTAAAGAATAGATTCTATTGAATTATTTGAACTTGTTATAGTTTTACTTGAAATACCTTACTAGATTAATTTGTAAAATTTGAATATGCGTTTAGTTTATAGACTAAATGTAACAATATTGACAACAAATGTATAATAATGATTAATAATAATAAAATACAATATGATGTTGACCTAAATCATACAACTATAGCCACAAGGTGCCTGAGTTTTAATTTAAATTATTAATAACTAATAAGTTTAGTTACGATTATTGATTTATACAATTTGCTCTAATTAATTAATTATTAGTTACAAAACTGTATCTTTTTTGTAAAATGTTAACATTTCATTTTATATAGCTATAGTCTATATTTATTTCTTATAAAGCTCTGTGCTTTAAAAACCATATGTAAAATGCATTTATTTAACTCAGGTTTCTCCAACAAGTACAGCACATTTGCGCCCCGAGGGATGTGGACAGATGCGCCCAAAAGATAATGTACTACCTGTCGATTTATAGCTCATATGCGCTCATTTCGCTTACAACGTTGCCATTTCATGTTATGAATTTTCTAAATCACGGTGGGTACGTAAATTAGATGAATTAGCAAATTGTAATACTTAATAATAATAAATTGTCTTAACACTATAGTTTAATTTATATAATTTTGTGTTTAAAAAAATTATTTAATATGACAATAACTTACATAAAAGACTAATAAAGTATTAATTGAATAACTTTACAACTACCAATACCGCAAAAAGTTATTCACTGTAGTCGATCTCACTCCATGTTGTCCAAAGAGAGAATAGCGGCAACAGCAAGTACTGCTTGATATCGTAGAAGGCGACTAAACGGGCAAAACACAAGCGAGCGCTCCGTGTAAGAGCCCACCCAAAGCTCGAGGACGCTCTCCAATCCGGATAGACCGATAGCAAAGGGCTACGGCCGACGATGCTCCCGGTCGAGCATTTCACCAGCGATGCCAATGATGGTACCACGGGATGGCGGGAACCCACGCTGCCTCGGTCTTGGCCAGGTTCCGGCCGGCAATGGAATGATTTCGTGGTGACTATCACTGGAGTGATATTGAGATTATGGTTCAAATGTTGACTCGAGGAAAACTCTAGTTCGAACGGCCTCGCAAGCGGCTTCGGCCGTGAACCAGGATATCTCCCTGATGCCTACTCAGTCTCTCGGCGAGCTTACACCACACCGAAGGTTGTCCATGATCAAAAGAGGAAAGCAGTGAGGTAGGCTGTGGCCAAACCAACGGTGGGAGATGGGCAGCGCTCGGTCTGAACCCATTGGTACGCGGGGCTCCATAGTTTCGGGTTCCGCGGTTCTTGTGGACCTTGGAACGACACGGGAGAACGCTCGATCGGCTTGCCACTCCGGACCATCCTGAACATCCGTGACTCCTTACTGGCCATAAGCTAAAACAGGGTGCATGGTTGTAGGGTGGCACGCTCACCCAATAAAACTCGGAATTAAACTGTATAAAATACATTGTAGTCAATCTCACAAAAATAAAGTGGTATATAAATAATAAGTAATATATATTTTTAGTAGTTTTTGTTATTTTAAAATCCATTTTAACTTATAAGTGTATACCGCAAAATAAATAATAAGTACTAACTTCACTATAAGGTTCACAGAGAGAAGTGAGAATTGTCATGAACTGCAATTATGATAAAATGGACCGATAAGGATGTAATGTTAAAAATGAAAATAGTTAAATTAGTAAATAAATATGTGCGCAATTATGAAATAATAGTGTGGCAACGTTGCACGATTTAAACGCAACTGGGCTATAAAAAAGTTGTGATGGATCAAGTGGGCTGTGCCGTCCCCAAATTGGGTCTCTAGTTTTGGCCTACCAAAAAAAAGATTGGAAACCCCTGAATTAAATTCTTTTATGAAGATATTTTGATTGCCAACAGAACTATAGTTTTACTAACTAGGTAAATAAATAATAACTTATTTAATTTTTTTAGAAATTAACTTTTAACTTATGAAATCAAAAAAAAATTAAGTTACAATATTACCTTGTTTTAACTTATTAAAGTGTCTAATCTTGCTAATAATTGACACTGGGCAATCAATTCCATCAATACATTCTGAATGTAGCGAATAATGTATTGGTTTTACAAAGATGTTAATATTTTTTTTTAATATGCGAACACTTTTTCTACCTGAAACCTTACTCCAATGTATACAATGTAGACCCTTTTCTAAAAGGAAATTTCTTGAGAGGAAAAATACGAAATGTAAGTATTAGTTGAAAAATATTTCGGCCTTTTTTTCCTGTGAACAACTTTTCTAACAGCAATTTTGCTCTGATTTACAATGATAACACTTTTTCTGCTTTAAATAAATCTTGACTGGGAAGGTATTTAAGATCATTTTTCGATTTTTCCTAGCAAATGTAAAAATCTGGCATGTAAATAATGGGAAAATCGGTACCATATTAAAAAAATATATAATGGCTATTTAATTATTTTACCATAATATGACAATGACATATATTTTGACAAAGCACCACTTGCCAAGTATGTCTGTCTTTTTTGTAAAATGTTGTAGCTATTTTATTTAAAATACTTCATTTTAATTACAAACTAATGAATCAAAATATAAATAAACATAACATGATCTGTAATAACCTCATCTGTAGAGGAGCTATAGATTGTCTTGTAAAAATATATAATTTATACTTAAAGTATGTGAGTAATAAGAATAATATTATCATTATTATAAAATATTATATTTCAGTATGTCAAATATGAAGAAATTACTTCACTTTACAAAGGTTTTGTTTCCACTTTTGTATGAATGGGCCCATGAAATATAATATTCTTTATAGTTTATAAAAGATTAAAATTAATCTAAGAATTTCTAAAATTCTTAATTTAAGTTAAATATACTAGTAAATTTTAATTAATTTTTAATATTCATCACTTTTACTATGGGTTACCGCAAATTTGAAAATTTTTTTTGGAATTTTGATAACTCAATTTTAAATGCCAACAATCTTACATAATTTGTGGTGTTATGTGTATTCCAGTATATTTATATTGTATATTTATACAAATATTTTACAGTTTATGATAATTTATAATAAAGTTATAATATTTTAGGTATTAATAATTAGGTGTGTATATTATATAATCTTATTGTGAGTTCACACAGTCATGAATAATTGATATATTTATAATGCAATAATAAAATTTGACTTTATTGTATCATAATATATTAACCTACAGCCACAGTCTTATAATATGCTCACTCACAAGCTATAACAAGAATTTGCTCATAATAACTTTTCCTTTTTTTTATCAAAATTATTTAAAAAATAAATTATGTTATTTAAATGATTCAAACAATATATTTTTCAAGTTCCTTAATATTAAAATTAATAATAATAAATAATTAAAACTTCTATAAATTGCAATTTTTTTTTCTCACAGTTTAGAAAATATTCTAAAATATGTTAAATTTACTAAAATATTATCTAATCCGAAAAATCTTTTATCTGTGAAATCTATTGATGGAATCATCCATATGTTTACTTATATATTACTGCTTATATTATGCATGTCATAATGCTCGTATATGTAAAAACATAAATATCTGGACTCTAATTATAACTTATGTTCTTCTTCTCGATCACCTTCACCCCAACTCTTTGAGATTGGCCACCAGCCTCTAAACTTCCATCTAACTCCATCTCCCACCATACACACACACACTCACACACATAAAGAGGGGTGTATACATATCATTCTCAATTACATCAAATAAACTCTTATCTAGTCATCCATCTGGGCTTTCCAACAGTAAGAGCTCGGCTTTTGGGTACTCATACCGTCATATGCCTCCTGAATTGACAATAATTATAACTAATATCTAACTGATCAAGTTTATAAATTTATCATATACAGACATACAATGTGTAATCGCTAAATTGAAAACACAAAGCCATGCAATTTTATTTTTTTTTTTTAGTTAACTATTATACTTAGTAATACATATTTACATGCATTCAGAAATGTTTACTGTTGATTAGATATTATATGCATGCAACTTTTAGATTCTGAGTGAAGAGAAGAAACTTAATATAGTTTTACAAAGATGTTTATTTTTTTTCTGTGTACAACTTTTCTACCAAAGATTTTGATCCAATTTTTAAGTGTAGCACCTTTTACTGAAAGGATATCAGCGTGGGAAAGTACTAAAGGAGGTTATTTTTCGATTTTCCAAAGTTTTCCCAGCAAAATGTGAACTAAGAAAAAACATGAAAAATATAGGACATTAAACAAATATTATCAAAGGAAATATGTGTATTTAATTATTTTAACATAATATGACATATATATTGATGACAAAATATCACTATTAACTGACATATTTTATTGATTTCTTCAGAAATTATAATTTTACGAACAATTTTATAAAGACATATTTTATAGATAATTGTATGTTCTGAATCATAGGTCAAGTACTGTATATAAGTGCTATAGTTTTTAAATTAAATTTGAAAAAATATTAAACTTTCGTCTTTTGGTCATTTTTCAACCCTTTTATAGCATATGAAGGAATTGAGCTATCATTACTAAATTTCACTAAAATTATTCTCTTATATTGACAAGTAAAGTAAGAGATGCTCAATCAAAATTGTTTACTTTTTTTTTTTCATTGATAAAATGAGAACCACACTAACATAGTATGGTATGGAATATATATATATATATATACATGAAATACTATATATTTGATTACAAAACACATAATTTAACCATTAGTACATCCTACTTTAAATTTTTTACAAATATGTTGTAATATTTATTATTATTAACAGTATTTTACAAACAAATATTAATAGATATTTATATACATTTGTTTAATTCTAGTAAATGTATTAAATTTTTTGGAAACCTTGGAAAAGTCAAGAAAGTTCATAAGTAAGGGTCTGTGGCAACCCTGTAATAAGCAATGTGTTCCAAATATTAATTTAGCTATTTTAATTTTTGAGTAATTTATTTAATTGCAATAAAATTTAATGTTTTTTAATTGTAATTAAGTATATTTTCAAACAATTTAAATTATTCAAAATTTATTTTAAACTATATATTAATAAAATTACTAGTGATCAAACTATAATTTTATGACTTCAAAAGGGATCCTATAAATATTACAAATTTAAATATAGGTAGAAATTACATTATTAGGTCCTCATTATATTTCCTAATCATTTTAGAATAACTGTACCTAACCTGTCTTATATCAATTTAATCGAAATCTGATTATGAATATTGAACATACACATTATAATGCAATATCACCAATTGTTATATTTTTGATACACTAAATCTATAAAATTAATGAGGGAGATGTGGTGACTGTGAGTGAATTTAGGGCAGTATACATGCTACTCACATTTAATAACTAAGTAACTAAAAAAAAAAACTAAATTAAAAAATATACTTTTAAGACTTTCCTTAAAATCCATTGAAATGTATGTTAGATTAAAAATTGATTGTTGAAAAAAATGATAAATAACTAGTAAGTTTACACAGCTTTTAAAGTATTAGTCTATAATATTACAATATTATAACACCAGTGGTGTCATTTCAGTTTTTGTTGGACTAGGGGCAACCACTTTTTGATTTAGACTAGAAAATTATTTTAGGTCAACTCACATAGCAGAGTGGGGGTCTAATATTCAGATATTTAGAAAAATTCAATTTTCCGCCACACATTTTACTCTCTAATAAATGGTTATATATTTCAGTTAGTAGATGATTGTTAATTACTAATCAAAACATACATTTGTTAATTTTGTTACTGAAATTGTTGAAGACATTATTACAATCTAGAAATAAATACAAAGACACCAATAAAAAAATTAAAAGTTCTGTATTTAATATGTTTACAATAAATATATGAGGGACTGCCCAGTAGACAGGTTTAGCTGTTTTTTTCTTATGAATAAATTGTTGTCACTGGGTTCCTATTTTTCTAGGTACAGTATACTGTTATTATGTTTACTATACTGGTTGAAGTCAATATTTTTAAAATAAGTTTAAAAAATACTAGATAAATTAAACATAGCTTTTCAAATATAAGTCTAATTATTTTTTTTTTTTTAAAAAAAAACCTTTTTATTTATGAAGTTTGTTCTATTTTTTAGATTCTGAATGTAGCGAAGAATGTAATGGTTTTACAATGTCTTTTTTTTTTCTGATACTGTGACAAAGATTTCTACCCGAAATCTTACTTTGACATGTAATTACAGCACTTTTTCTTAAAGACAATATTGTCTAGAAGGTACTTTAGTAAGGCCAATTTTAATTTATTAAGCAATTTTCATAATATCGGGGGAGTCCAGGGATAAAAATATAAGAAAACCAGGAAAATTAAAAAAAAATAATAATGATTTTATTATTTTCAATTTTGTTTTGTTGTAATTCAATTAAAAAATTTCACAAAGACTTAAATTTGGACACAAAACTTATATTTACTTTTCTAGATGTGGTAAAATTTTTAACAAAATTTTGAACTATTTATAGACATTTTAATTTTGCAAGTTTTGTTTTTTATTGGGTAAGTATTCTGTAGTACAATTATTAAACTAAACAAAAATATATAAAAATTTAACACAAGATTTATTATAAGTATCAACTTTTTATTTTCATTAAATTTATGATTTTTAATAGTTTTTAAAGGTTCTGAAAAGAAGTATACAATAAATTTATTGTAATAATAATAATAATCAATAAAGAATTGATTACAGCCTGCTGCATAATTATAGATATTTATCACTAAACTTTAAAACATCACAAATGTAACAAAAATAAAAAGTTGATAAATCAAAATTAACAGAAAAATAAACTATATAAAATAGGCTATCTTCAAATTTTACAAAAATAATTAAACAAAGTTATTTTTTTAATTTTTTACTAATACATAAAAAATTAATTGTAATATAAATATCTGTAGTCCTTATCCTAGTGGGTAATATAAAAAAAAAAAAAAACAAAATTTGATGTGGGACACCCTGTATTTTATTTACTATATTATGACAAGTATTGTTGAAAAAGCAATACTATTAATCTCTCATCTAAAACAGTGGTCCACCTATCCAATAAAGATCATTATTATCTATAATTTATTTGTTTTTTGTTATTATTACATCAAATGCATTTAGATAGTGAAAGGATCTGGAATTATTAATTTATTATCCTATGTGTAAGTAATAGCAGCATAAAATTACCATAATTTTAAGTTCAAGGTAAAATAATTTTGATAGCTAAACATATGGCTGGAAATATTAGGTGCTAATATTATAATACCATGAGAAAAGTTTTGTATAGTGCATAGTTACAACTAAAAATGCACAGTGTTTCACCAGCCATGAAGGTGGATACAACTATGATTTTAATTTTAAATATCATGGTGTTTGTATAACCCTAATTTAATACAATATACTATTATTGTATGGTAAAATGTCACAAACTTCATTTGTAAATAAGAAGTGGTAACTAGATTTTCTAAATATACAGTTAAAATGCTGAATATTTGTTGAATGTGTGATGTACAATTATCATTTTATCTCTTATTGACTGAAAATATTTTTCCATTGTTTTTCAATTTATTTGTATATTTTTCCTGCATACATCTATGATAACAATAAAAATATATTGAAAAAAAAAATTACCAAGAAGTTAAATTTAACCTTTAGTCTTGTGAGATAGGTCTGAACAAAATAGAATTAATACACAAAAAAACCTCTCCCTCTCACATAGCATGATGGCATGAAAATATTATATAAAATATAAAAAAATAGTTAATTTGATACAATAACTTATAAGTAGTAAATGTATGATTTGCATTAAACTTGATGATCAATCAAATTAGAAATTTAACGTAATTTTATGAAAAATAAAATTTTAAATATCTGATTGCCTCTCAATAGAAATCTATTTAAATCCATTAAATGATGGATAACTATCAAGCACAAGTTCATGATATTTATAAAATCTATTAACAATAATAAATAAATTTTCATTTTTCATTTTCATTTTCACTCACTATAACTACTCAAATTATACTCAGTTATCATTGTATCATTCATGTGTATTTTATGTTTGATTTGTACTAAATTGACTGTTAAAAAAAAAAGTAAATTAATAGCTAACTGATTACAGAAAATTGATATTAAATTAAACAAAAATATTAAAATCAGTATTCTTTAACTATCAATCTATTGGAATTTTCCATTTGATTGATAATTAGATGAAAAAAATTGTTAGAAGAGGAACAGACAGAATGCATCAAATGACTCTAGCATACAAGATATTAAATTTCTAAGTGACATATAGTTTGATAAACAAATTGAGCAAATTAACAAATTTACCCTTATAATTATTGTAGATCACACATTCAATAGCTTCTTCAACTATTTGGGGTCACCCATTTAATGAATTACAAATTCCATATACAATTTAAATATAAAAAAAAAAAAAAAAAAAAAAAAAAAACAATTATAAAATATTACAACATAATATATATATATCTATATATATCTATATATAGATATATATATATATATATATATATATAGATTAAATAAGTAAGGCTAATTAAAGGCTTGAAAATATAGCTTTACCCCTATGATTAAATATATAAAATGAAGGTGTATTATGTAAAGTCTCCAATGTTTTGAGTCCTAAATCTTCCATAGCTCTTATTTCCTTGAAATCACCAGCCGAATACAATATCCCATACATAGACATACCAAGGCTAACTATACCTTGCATAAGTATCTAAAAAAATGAAATATCATTAAATTTTGTTCCAATTATTATTAATTTCATCGATTTTAAAGCTTACATCAAAGGGTAATCCATCAAATGTTTGTTCAGTTATTCGTAAGTAAGACCGATCTGTTATCATAAACAATTTGATATAATATAGTTTATGACTATAAAGAAAATGTACAATTTAAAAGTAATAAATAAATTTTAATTCTGAACAAGACTTGAAAATTTGAGTTGTTTTCTTGAAAATATTATTTTGATTTAAAAAAATACAGTTTTTATTAATATAAATTTAAACGCGTTCTGTTTTAATATCCCTTCATGAGTACTCCTCTATTCACCATGATTTAAGGCTGCTGATTGCAGGCACTTTTTTTAAATTATCTTTCTCTCTAATCTCATATCTGGCAAAATAGGTTCTCTTTCTTTGATCTCAACTCTCTTTTAAAATTCCACTTTGTCTTATACATTTTTCTCTACCATTCTTAATTCCACTTTCTTCTTCTAATTACTCTCTCAATCAGGGACTGGAACCTTTTAAATTTATCGGTTCCGGTACTGGTTCTCCAAAAATAAAATAACTATACCGGTCTTTTAATAAAACAAAATTAAAGGTATTGGTTCCTAAAAATGTTGATACCAGTTCCAATTGATTTTTAGTAGGCACGTAATATAAATTATTAATTTTTGTTTTACTTTTTTGTCTATAATTTTCTTACAAAAATATGGAAAAAGTTTTATTGACCTACATTTTTTGTATACTATGGCAATAATCTGTGTGAATTATGGGGTTTACTGGGAAAAACATTTCCAATTAATATTATTGTAATAAATGTCTCACATGTAATCAAAACTCGAAAAGAATAATAATTTTAAATGTTAAATTTAAATACCTATTTGGAATTCAGATTTTGTATATCTTTATAATTAAAAGAATGAGAAATATTAGAAATCTCAGATGATCTTATATTAATGAATTATTTATACTATTTAAAGTTTATAGCTTATACTAATGTATGTAAATAAAATAATTATATTTTGGAACCTAAAAGAACCTATTAAATTTAAAAATTCCAATACTTTATTTAACTTAATAAAGGTTTTCATTCCGGTTCTGGTTCTCAATATTTTAAAAACTCTGGTTCCGATTTAATCTGGTCTACCAGTTCTTTTAAGTTCGGTTCCAATTTCTGCTCTCAACTCTCCTCTTCCTCACCGTATGCATATTGTCGACCCTTCATTTAACCTCTGAAGTTTTACTTGTTTTATTGAATTGCTATTATATTACTTATATGTTTGGGCTTGTCCTGTATTATTAATAAAGAAATAATTAAAAAATAAAATGTCCAAGAACAAAGTGTAGAAAAATAGTTTTTCACATTAAATGAATGGCTGAATCTAACATTTTTTTATTTTAACTTACTGGGAAATGGAGGTGAGTTTTTAAAAAAAACCAAAATGAGCGTTGAGTAAAAAACGATGGGAACTTCTGATTTAACAAATAAAAATTGATTTTCAAACTAGAAACTGCACCATGTCAGACACAAAATTATCAGATTTTGCTGTTTAAATATTTATGTTTTAGATTTTTCATAAACACCCCTCTATTGGTTATTTTATTAATTATTAAATTATGACATTCTTAATATAATACTATTATCTTATTCAAATAAAGTAATGTGCACTTTTTTTAATAAATTGTTTACAGAAAACTATAATTTAAATTATATTTTAGAAACTTATAAAGTTAAAAGCTAACATAAAAAAACCAACAGTATGCAGGCTGAAATTTTTTTCAATTATTTATTTATTTAATTTTGTACAAGTAACTGTGTAGTATGTATTATTATTTTAGTTCAATTTTATTCTAGAAACTAAAGTTTTAACATTGTTTAAACAGAATTAATAACACAAATAAAGGGGAATAGAAAATTTGAACCCGCGAAAATTTTTCAAATGCGTACAATCCGTACTCGTCATAATTTTATACAATCTGCCCCTGGTATTTTTATTTTCAGCACTTTTTTTTATAACATTATGTTTTGAAATAATTTTATGAAATCTGTAATCGACACAGAAAAAATAATATCCATATCTATTTGTCATAGTTTTAGTATCAATTTTTCAAAAGTTAAAATTTAAAATTATTTATATAGTTTAAGACAAGTATCATTATTAAACATTGATTTTTCTAATTATTATTTTATTTTATTTTTTCAATTTTATTTTTTAAATGTTTTTTAAATTATTTTTTAAATTATTTAGACATTATTATTCAGACCATTTTGACTTTAACTTCTTTTTAAATTATAATTCAAGCTACCTATATTATATTACATTTTTTATGTTTCAAAAATTATTTTGGTATTAAACATTGTAAGTGATAAGAAAAATGTTAGGAAAAATGTACTAAAACTTAATCTTATAAAAACATGTTGAAAAAAAATTTACCAGAGACGGACTATCCGTATATGACGTTTTTTTGTGGGAACGGATTGTCTAGGAATGAATTGTCTTAGATCCACAAATAAAATAGTACTTTAACATATTAAGATTTCAGTAATTCCATTTATTATTCTAGATATTTAATTTAAATTTATTGTCAAAAATATATTAATTATATTTAAAATGCTAAAATCCAAACATAAGTCAATAAGTACAATTTTGTAATACTCACGTTGAGCTGCTGAATAAGCAGCATGCACTAATGATAATATACCAAGAAAAAATATTTGTTTATTCAAGCTGATCATCTCGGAAGACACTTTTGAAACTCCAGGTTTATATATGTAAAATTAAAAAAATATATCTTAATTAAATATTTATACAACAAAACAAACTTAACGAATTACCTATGAATTACAATTAATTCTCTTATCTTTTATATTTTTATCAATGACACATGGCTTGAAGGAAGTGGGCCCCCACTCAGGAAAATGTACAGATTTAACGCTGCTTGTTGTACGCCTCGCACTATGGGTAGGGCTATAAATCATCGGAAAATATTTCAGTCGACTGTATTTAAGCCGAACATTAATCTATCAGAAAATATTTACGCAGACATTGTTTTGAGCTGAAAATAAAACGAAATATGAACGTGGTTTGGCCGAAACGTCTAGAATTCTACTGGTTATCAGCTTATTAATTTCTTATCATTGTTTTTAATCAGAAAAGGTTGATATAACGTGGAAATGTTGGGTTATAATTTTATAACCCAACATTATAGTTTTGACCAAATAGAAATAATTAAACGACCACATTTTGAATATTTTCTTTATTTTCTATGATACACTTATGTATTATTTAAATGAAATTTAAATTATTATTTTATTTTAATTTCAACCATTTATAAACATTTAAAATGTTCAATTGTTCAAATATTCGATTGAAAACTGAACATTATTAAGATAAGACATTACTAGTTGCAACCAATTGGTCCAACTCAATTTTCATATATGAAATTGTTGACTTTTACGTAGGAATAATAAAATTTAATATTTTTAAAATGCTTTAATGCTTGCATTTTAGAATATATATATTAAACTAATGGCAATATTTTTCATTTCAAAATAATATATACAAAATTTCTTTATTTATTTCTTATCACGCGTTATCGTTTATTGGAAGATCTAACCTTATCCCTTTATTACAATCGGTGGTAATATTTTCGGATAAAATATTATCAGTTCAAATATTTATCGGCTAAAATACGGTTCGGCTGAAAGAAACTGTCGGTTGATTTATTTTCGGTTTTTTCACGCATTCCTCATTATGTGCAATAATATCGGAGTAATTGTATTCGTTACATTTTAAATGCAGAGTTATATGTTCGGTTCATGATTTATTCAAAGTACTGAATTATCGTAGTTGTGGCCGCCCCCTACGGGCTACGTAATTTGCAATGAAATCAAAATATTTGGCTACTGCCCACTTGGCTAGCAAGTAGCAATCTTTTAGAGTTATATTATATACAAAGTACAAAAATACTACTTAAATATTTGTATCCATTTTGTAATTTACGATCGTGATCTCGTGATCCCGATGCTTTAATTTCCATACCGATCATCAAATAGCGATGGGCGATCCGAATCGATCTTTGAGAATCGTTGGTCCAATAATAAACATTTTTTGCATAACATGTCTTTTCATACAAAAACGATCAATTTAAAGTTTAAATATTTAAATATAAATCGTAGTATGGTTTAGAAATTTAATACATTTTCCTTTTGATGTTGTAATATATGAGTTATAAGAACATTGTTACTATTAGGTATCTATCTGAGTTTCTGAACGATTCATTAGATCGATTCACCACCACGAATCGTCCATCACTATCACCAAATACATTTTGATTTTTGCGATCCCATCACTATTCACTGTACACTTGAAAGTCAAACCAAATATTATAATATAACAATAATAATATGCCTCATACAGATAAAATAATATTAACAATTATTTAATTATTATTATTTTATTGTAAAAAGTTCATGATTATAGAATGATGATTAAATTTTCCACAATATACTATCAATCGTTATCATAGTAGACCGTAACCACGGAATTACCGTATTTACCGTGAACTTCGGCAAGCACTCTGACGTGCACTGACACAAATTCTGTAGGCTGTATTAATAATAGTAGGTACGTGAAATTATCGGAATATTATCACCGTTGTCACACAAATTGCAAGTCGCAAGGCCACATTCCTTACCGTTAACCGAACGCACGGTGCTTGTCATTAGTTGTTGATTAGAAATGTTTTAATATTTTCGTCATTTATTGTAGGTATCTACCCAAATTGTAGTCATCTCGTTTCGGTCACACTCGATACTACACGTCAACACGTAATAAATTATTAATACCTCATAATAATAATAATAAAATTACTTACATAATATATGCACAATTTTTGTCGTATTGAACGGACGACATTCAGTGTTTGTACAAAATATGGCCTGTCACCCGAACGACGCCGTCAAAGTCAATCATCCGGACCCGATGAAAGAAAATTACGACAACTATCTGCTAATCGATGCAGGGTCGAATATGGTCAACAAGAAATTCAGCAGGGACTTAGAATCGGTATTGCAACGAGCAAAAGACTCGGGTTAGTGAAAAAAACCGACAAAGTGCTTGCCGTATTTGACATAACTACCTAGTTAAAATATTTTATTCAAACAAATTATCTTTAAAAGTTTTACTTTCTTGGTTTTTCAGAATTTTTAATCACATGGTTGGGAAGTTAAAGGGAAGGGGACATAATATTATCGACTTCAAGAGCTTACATGTCGCAAAAAAATTATCTGTATATTAAAATGTTAAATACAAACCTTTATTACATTTTTAAAGACCTTTTTAAAATTAAACTTCTACTCCTCAGTTGTATGTATAAAAAGTTAGAAAGTTACCTACCCCTAAATTATGTTTTTAATCTTTTGATTACACAACTATATGGTGGTTCACAAAAAATACCTTCATGTAGAATTTTATCAAAAGCAATGGGAAGTGACGAAGTTATAAGCTTGTGACATATGAAGAGACAGAATGATGTGCATGATGAAATTAAAAGGGTTACATTTTGACTACAAAATTCTAAAAATAATTGACAAATCAACGATAAAATGTTTTTATAATTTAATACTTACTTGTTAATCGTTTTATAGGAGTTCAAAAAATAATCGTCCCTTGTACGTCACTTAAAACGAGCAAAGAAGCATTAAGACTTGCCAGAATATACCCCGGTGCACTGTACTCAACTGCAGGTTAATATACCCTAAATATTTTCTAATTACCTTATAGCAATTTATATCTATCATATTGTTAGATTGTAACAAGGTTAAGTTATAACTACCTAACAATCAATTATTTAACTAAATTGACCACTGGAGTTTTAAGTTTATATGGAACACTTAGTACTATGTACTAAAACAATTGTATAACTATACTCTATCCCACAAGAGAGCATGCTGTGCGATAACAAAAATTGGATGGCTCTGCGCATACTCACCTTCATTGGTGGCAAAATTTGAATGCATGGAGGATATACAATGGCCTGGTTGATTAACAAATGATGCGGAGATCCAACATGCTCTCTCATGGCACAGAGTATAGATTTTGATCTAAACTCCTCATATTGGACTGTTACCAAATTAATGATGGATAAATGGATTAATTAAATAATTCTTTAATTTAAAAATACATGCAGATAGAACATTTATTAATTTATAACTGTGAGGCCGTAATGGCTCATCCTCTCCTACCTACCTCCAAGTTGTACCTAAGTACTAATACTCAAATAGGAATGATTTTGTAAATTTGAACACACATAAAAAATGTTTTAAATTAACAGGCATCCATCCACATGAAGCGAAATCTTGGGAAGATAATTATTATGATGAATTAAAAAATATTGCCAAAAATCCTGAATGCGTAGCTATAGGAATTTGTGGTTTGGATTATAATAAAGATTTTTCAACACCCGATATGCAAAGAAAAGTTTTTGAACTACAGGTAATAAGGACATTTTAATACTTAATTATAAGTGAATTAATTTATACTTACTCTTATAACATTGTATATCATATGTGTTATTATTCGCAGACATATTATGGCAACAGGTTAGAATAATTTATTGTATTATATTATGCATGTTATTTAAATACCTATTATTGTAGACTAAAAACATTTTAAAATTATATTAAACTATGTGTTCTTGTGTAGATATCATTGGCTATAGAGATGAAAAAACCTATTATGGTAAATCAAAAAGGGGCACATGAAGATTTTCTGTGTATTATAAAATCGCATATGCCTTCATTGTTACCAGTAATATTACATTCATTTACTGGTTCTTTTGAAGAAGCTTCCCAGTACATTGATTTGGGAATGTATATTGGAATTTCCGGTCAGTCTTTTAATATGAAATATATTATTAAAAAGAAAATTATCTTCTTTTAATTATTATTATTTTTTTTTTTTTTTTAAATGTGTAGGTGGTCTTTGTAAAGATAGTTCAGGTAGTGGATTAAAACAACTTTTGAGTACACGAATATTAACTTTGGATAGAATATTAATCCAATCAGATTCTCCATTCATGTATCCTAATGCAAGGGCAGCAAATCTTACCGACACAGTAAAATCTAGTCTGACACAAAGGTATTTATGATTATTACATTTTGAGTATAAGGTTCTTACAAGATTCATATAAATGTGTTATTTTGAGAAATTGAAATATTGTTTAAAATTTATTTTTTACAGATCTCTTGGGTTCCTACAACGTTATTGTACTTTTCACAGAAACGAACCATGTTCATTACCAATTTTAGTGGAGTTATTAGCTGCTTTTATTAATAAAAAACCAGAAGAAGTTGCTTTAGCTACATCTTACAATGCACTTAAAATATTTGGAATGTCTTAATTTTAACCAAATGGTAAATAAAAAATACAGTAAAATCTGTCTAAGATGTATCCTTAATAAATCAAAAACACTGTGCAAAACAAATTTAAATGGTTCTAAAACAGAATTTTGCTTATACAGTAAAATTTGTATTGTAAAAAGGGGACATGTGATGAACAAAAAATTATTTTGTAGTTCTATTGGAGTTTTATTTTAGACAGCTTTTATTGAAAATAAAAAAAAATGTATTGAATTTATGATAAATGTATGGTTATTTTTTTTATCAAAATTTTAAATTATTAAAAATCATGAATTGTTTTTAAGTTAAACCAATGACAATATTATATACTGTGCCATTTAACAATTTTTGTTATAACTGCTATATTTATATTAATAAATAATTTTACTTAAATTTATAATAATTTGTTAATTTGTTTGATTGCCTTGGTAAATATTTATAACATTATTTAAAATAATAGAATTCATCATATTATTTAATATAATGATCTAGATTTCTATCAATGTGTCTCAAAAAAAAAAAATCATAACCTCAAGAATCTAAATACTAGTAGAATAATTAAAACAATTTACAAATCCATGATATAATAAAGATAAAACTATATAATTAATATATTTTATTATGGATAATTAGTAATACAATTATTATATCTTATAGATTTTCACAAGATAGTATACATATTTCTGTAAAAAATTACCATGGTTGTGGTTCAATGGTATACAATTTACAATGATAATTCAGTATAAACAAAATAGCATACAACTGTTAGATAATATTTATGAAACTAAATTTGAGCTTTTAAATATTATTGATACAATTAAACATTATTTGTTGTCTAATGGATAAAAGATAAAATTAATTTCTACACCAGTAAATCATCTCATTGAAATAATTGATGTTATTGATCATTATGTTATGGTCTTTCATACAATTCAGCATATAAATAGGTTTTTTTTATATTTGAGTGGTCACAAAATATAAGAGGAAATTTTGTTATATTTTTGTATTATTTAGATGGAAAGTAACTCAAATGCAGAGTAATTTTCAAGCGTACAATAAGATATTAACATAAAATGATACAATGTAGTTATGACACTGATGGTTTTAAAAAATAAAAGATTTAGATACATATTGAAACATTAATAAATCACATAAAGAAAGATCAACATTAAACTTATTTACAAATATTATGAATCTAATCATAGTATTCAAACTAATTTGTAGACTGAAATGACACATAATTTAATTTGGCAAGTAAAGTTGGACAATACATATTCCCATTGAGTAATTTAAAAAAAAAAACAGAAATCTAGTCTTATTCATATTGCTTCTAGTGATTCAAGGTTTAAAAAGGTTAGTAATGAGTCGCATCTAAAAGATATTGACTCTGAAAATTGACTCTATTGCTTATATTAAACTTACAGTACTTGTTGACCAAACAAAGACTATTATATAGGTTAAATCTATAATTTAAAGTATAGAATATAAAACAAGTGTCACTTTTTTGTTACTTCATTTATTTTTTTTAAATTTTTGAAATATGTTTTAATATTATTTTAAAAACTGAGTACTTAATACAAATAGTATATTATTAAAATGAAAAATTAACAACATAATTTGTTTTGAAAAAAGGAACATATCAAATAAATTGAAATGGAAATAATACAAATAATTTTATACAGAACAATTATTTAAAAATTAAATTGCATACATACACTCTTATGCTGTACGATTAATTTCTAGTCTTTTGATCACTTTGTCATACAAAAACTCAAGTTCCTTAAACTCAAAATCTAATTCTTCTAATTTTTCAATAGAGTCTGGTTTTTGAATTTTTTGAATTTCTTCTGCTGGCATTGCTAACATAAGTTTTGTTGGTTTTTTCTAAAAAAAAAATTTAAAAATATTTACTGTCAAAAATTGACTATGTTAATGACATTTATAACTGGATGTATACTTGGAATGGCCAATTTAGTCTGGATTTCACAAAATCTTTATATTTTTTGTATTCTTCTTTATCAAATCGATTAGTAACTTCCAATAGTATAATTTCTATAACACGGCGAATTTGCTTCTAAAATTAAAAATAATTTTTTAAATTTAGTACTATATTTATACATTTAACATTATATTAATATTATACCTGATTAATTTTGTAAAGATCTTTGAATTCTTCAACCATCTTTTTATAATGCAGTTTTTTAAATTTTTCTTTATCAAATGTTCCTAGACGATGGAAATTATCAACATCTACAAAATCTCTAATAAGTTGAAATTCATCATTCGGGCTTTCAACTAATACAAATAAAGTAGATTTAAATGTTGTTCAAAAATCCATTAGACAAAATTAAATAAGACAAATTTTTATATACCTGTAATATCAACAACATCAGCTTTGGTAGCATAATGTTTATACAAAGAGTTCAACAATTTAGCACACAATCCTTTTCTTTGAAATGGTGGTAAAATTAACATTTGACTAATTCTTGGTCTAATTTTATCTGGGTAAGCATAATATTCATAAACAGTTGAATATCCCACTGGTGAGTAACACTTATCACCATTTTCGTTTTTGAAGATTTCATATCTTAAATTACACATTATTTAATAAAATAAAATACACTTTTCATTTACATTAATAGTGTAAATACATTTTATTATTATTATTTATTACCTACTATACTTAATAGCAATGATAATTATATGTATTTTTATTAATTACAACAGAAATTTAAATTTTTAATAAAATAAATTTAAATATCTGTACTAAAACATGTGCTGATTGTAAATAATATATTTATATATATATACATATTATTAATTAATATTATATATTAATATATATTTATCAAATTTGCAGATGTAAGACAAAAATATAAAACATTCAAATATTTGAAATTATATACAACTGGACCCTATAAAAAAATTAATTTCTGTTATTTATGGAATTATATTATAGATAAAAAACAAGATAATTACAATATCTTATTAATTTACGATGGCAATATACAAAATTATATTTCATTTAAAATAAAAGAAATGTGTAACAACTACTTCAACTCTGTTTTTATCATCCAGTTAGTACTATTCATAGGAATGGTAACGATACTGATGATTGTAACATATAATATTTCACTTTCTTTGGAAGAAATATTATAAAACTAAGACATTTAAAATCTGATACTAATCCTTGCCCAGACCTCATACCTATTCTATTGTTAAAATAATGCAGTTATATGTTGATTTGTAATGTCTTAGAAGAAAACATTTTCCTTAGCAGTTTAGAAGTATTGTAATATTGTAATATTTTTCCTATCTCAAAGTTTAATGATTGTAGCTTAATTAGAAATTACAGGCCTATAACCAAAGATTGGGCTAGATTTAAATTATTTGAATCAGTGATTGTAAAAACTACACTTTACAAAATTTTGAATGAAATCATTTTAATTTCTATTATTTTGTCAACTATAATAAGTGCATTTTGTGTGTAAAAACCAACTGCTCCTTGTGTGTTTAAATAAGTTCTGAAATTCCGGTGTGTTAAAAAAAACTATACATAACCTGGACCTAGAAATTAATTTTGTGTACCCCATATAAAATTGACTTCTTGTAACAAGTGTGATTTTTGCGATCACCAATTAATTTGACAAATGAGTCAAATCAAAGTTATCCCCGTTTCCAAAGAAATAATATAAATAAATGTATCTTAACATGGATTAAACAATCAAAGTCAATATATTAGTTATTTTTACCGATTTTTTTTTGTATTCAAATGTAGTTTATCTCTAAAACAAAATAGGAAAAATAAATGATAAAATACAGTGTAACAGGACTATTTAACAAATATATTAACTTTTTCAATTGAATATTTGAAAAAAAAAATTGTTTTTAATTATTATTACATCTTTGCACTATAATTTAAATAGGTTTTAGTTAAATTTTTAAGAATGTAAACTAAAAAATGTATAATTGTATTTAAAATTTAAAAAAAAAAAATCGGGATAGCTATTTTGTAAATCTCATTTTGGAGTCAACATTTTTATCAAAGTTAAATCAATTGTTTTTAAACAATTTTTAAAGTTTGTTGAAACATGACATCTTTAAATTTTCAAATGGTTAATTTGATTTTTCCATGAAATTTTGTCCAATTTGATATATAATATTGAAGATAATATTCATATCATATTAATTTAGCTGAAAGTCTGTTCATCAGTTATTGATAGCAAAATTAGCAAGAAATACATTTTAATTTTAACAAACTTTAAACATTGTTTAAAAATTAATTCTCAAACATCAATAATTTATTTAACAGTTAGCTTATAATTTAGCTATCTTTGATTATAAAAAATCTAAACTTAAATTTCTAGTTGTAATGTAATAAATTAAACTGTATAAATTATAGCTCAGAGCTCTAGTAATTAGACAAAAAACTTTAAATATTCAATAGAAAAATAGGTTATAACCTTATAACCTTTGTTAAATAGTCCTATTATAACCTGTATATTGACTATTGAAAGCTTTTATCACAAAATTCTAATTCAAAAGTTTAATCATAGTGATATCATAACCAGTACTAATTTTATTTACTTTTAATTGTAAAATTTCCAGTGACAATAAAATACATAATAAAAAATTATATTACAACTTACATTATAAAAATTGTCCATTTTGTGTCATCAATATCAATAAAATTTGAGGAATCAATGTACCACAATACAAATGTCTGAAGTTGATCAAAATATTCTTTAAACAAACTATTTTCACCTTCAACTACATATACTTCAAACACTTGTTTTTCATCTTTAATGTCTAATACAGAAGTTAAAAATACCATTAAAAATATTAAAGTTTAAATAAAAATAAATAGCTTACTCAAAAAAAACTGATCGAGTTGAATTCCAAAAGGTTTATAACGAGATTCATCTTCAAGACATTTTTCAAATAAATCAATATTTGTAAAAAAGCTAGGGCTGATGTAACTTTTAAGCTTATCCATTATATTGTCTGCCTATAAAATTAACATTTTAATTGAATAATAATACTTGCAATAATTAATATTTATTTCAAGATCTCAGAACCAAATAAAATAATTAAAATGAGTCTACTTAAATTAATTTCATTTAATAAATTTTAAATTATAGTATTTTTATCAAATTTAAATTACTATAATTTGAAGAATTCTATTTGCATCCAATAATTGAAAGAAATTTAAAATAGCTATGCCATTATATGATGAGTATGTTACAAATTTGAATTCAATCAATGGTGAAAAAAAAACAATATTTCTTGTTAATGAATTTATTTTATATTCTTATAGGTATTTTTTTTTTATAACTATAGCTGATATTTTGTTACTTTTAAAATGCATTATTCTTATTTTTAATATAAATATTTATTTTATTAACATAGTAGTAATGCTATTTACATATATTATCACATACAAAGTTTGTTTTCAAAAATAATTTATTATCACCAGGGTGGGGATTTTATAGTACTTAAAATTACATAAATATACACTGTAATATGAGCTTAAATATAGGTAAATATGTGATAAAAAAAATATGTAAACAAAGAAAAACAGAAATTTAATAAGTATTATTTATGAGTTAGTTTTTTTTTTTTTTTATTTAGATGACCTTTTTTTATGTGAAAATGTTTATCTATTTTTAAATGCTGAATTATATTAAATCTTCTCACACTGGTTATTTTACATTCATATATTTGACAAAATAATAACCTATGTTTACTTATTTAGTTTACTGTATTTAGTAAACTACATTAACTGTAGTAAACTAAGTACACTATACAAGGCTTCCAACACTCATAGGACTTAATATTAATCATAGTCATATAAAATAACAAAATAAGATACCTCCTTGCATAATCTGTTTACTTAATCTATATTTAATTAAAAAATTTGAATGACAATAATCTAGAAACACTAAATAATATTAAGATTTTAATTGTTAATATATTATAAATTATAATTTATAGTAAATAATAATTAAGTTATTATTAATTATTGTTTATTAGATAAAATTTAACTTATAACTCATTTTGATATAAGAACCGGTAAAAGTAGTACAAAAATCTCAAAAATTGCCAAATATGCAAAATACAATTTTATCATTTAGGCCAGTGGTTCTTAACCGGGGCGATACCACCCCTTTGGGAGCATTTCGGTCTTTCTGGGGGGGCGATAGTTTTGAAGGGGGCGTTGAGCTTTTTGAAACTCTGAGATTAAAAATAAAACAATTTATTAATATTATATAACACTACAAATAATTGGACAATCACGGAAATATATTTTTCGGTGGACACCTATTTGTATATAACTACATTAATAAATTGTACTTATATGAGTTTAAAAATTATGATTATAAAAATGATTTAAAAATTATGGGGAAACGGCGATAATGCTATGTGTATAGAGGATAAAACAGTAATGACTCGATACCGACTACCACTACATATAATTGTTCTCGATATTTCATATAGGAATAACCCAAATAAATTCATATTATGCGATACAATGTATGTATTTTTTGTAATTATTTATATATATGTACTCGCATGTATATATCTAATCGCATTTTACATATCGAGAACATAAAAGGTCTTGTTTATAATAGATTAATTTTTACATTTTCAACCATTACTAGACTATTGTATACTGTATCTTGTAGTGCGTGATTGATATCGCTACGCTTTCGAATAAACGAGTGTGTTTGACAAAATTAACAGACTTAATTTTAACTAAGTAATTTGAAATATAAATATTTTTATAATGAGTGATCATAGTGCAAAAAAGAAGTGCTGTCAGTATTTAGTAGAGTACCTAAAGTTTGGTTTTATCGCATCACCACTTAATGTACAGTTACAGTTTTGCCTTATATGTGAAAAAACATTTTCAAATGAGGCAATGAAGCCATCAAGATTGAAAGATCATAAATCAAAAATTCATTCCGATAAACTGGAGAAACCACTTTCTTTTTTTTTCAGGCTCTTAAAGCAAAAATTGAAAAACGATCTACTGTGAATAGTTTATTTAAAATACAAACATCTGATCTTGATAAATGATTTCTCACTTCGTACAAGGTGTCCTTATTGATAGCAAAAAACAATAAACCTCATTCAATCGTTGAAACTCTTATTTTACTGGCTCTCAAGGAAATAATTGATACAATTTAGATTGACGAATCAACTGTGACAGATAATAACTAGCTTACGTGAGGTTTATTAATGAACATTATTAAAGAAATCGAGGAAGTATTGTTTGCTACAAGTTTGATCACTGATACCAAAGGATCATCGATTTTTCAAGTGGTGGAGGAATATTTTACCAGAAAAAATATCCCCTTGACAAATATTATTGCATGCACAACGGATGGCACTCCTTCAATGACTGGCTGTCATGTTGGGTTTATAGCCCACCTAAAAAAAGCCGTCCCAGGTGTTATTTGTGTTCATTGTATTATACATCGCCAACATTTAGCTGCTAAAAACTTAATCGGTGTCCTGCACGAAACCCTTCAATTCGTCATAAGAGCTGTAAACAAGATTAAAGCAAGTTCACTCAATGACCGTATGTTTCAAGAACTTTGTCATGATAATGATGAAGATTTTGAAAGATTACTTTTGCATACTGCAGTAAGGTGGCTTTCCAAAGGAAAATGTTTATGTCGTTTTTGTATTATTTGACTCTATCATTAAATTTTTCAATAAAATTGATCCTGTCTTAAAAGACAATTTGAAGCAACNCCAAAGGAATAATTTCCTCATTCATTTTTAAGTTTGATCTTTACAGAACACACATAAATTGTCAAGAACTGAGTCAGTTTCCGAATCTCAAGTCGTGTTCAGACACAAAGGGTTTAATTCCAGATGACAAAATTCTAATTTTCACTGATCATATTTTGCAGCTCAAAAGACATGAAATCAAGATTTCAAGACCTACTTGAGTTACAAATCTGTAATTGGATTTTAGATCCATTTTCGTTTGAATCTGTGGAAGATCTCGAACCTCATTTACAAATGGAGTTTATCGATCTTAAACACAACTGTGAGGCACAACTTGTTTTTAAGCAAGTCGGTTATGAGCTTGCCTGGATCAAGCTTAAAGACACTTATCCACAACTATGGCAACAAGTTAAATTGTTGCTTCTCTCTTTTCCGTCAACTTATCTAGTTGAAAAAGGATTCAGCATTGTTGTTCAGCTTTTGACCAAACAAAGAAATCGATTGGACATTTGCAACAAAGGTGATCTACGATTAGCTTTGACCAATATCAAATCAGACAAAACCAAATTAGCAGCTACTCATCAGACTCAGGGCAGTCATTGATTGGTATAATTTTTATATTTTATAACTTTTTTTTTCATAGTTAAGTAAATCTTTTTGTATAGTAAAGTAAAATAAGTAAAATTGTTTTGTTAAGTGGTGTAAAATATAACCATTACTATCTAAAAATAAGAGTTTATACTTTAATTAATAATGTTATACATATATACATATATACATATATGCATATATACCAATGAATAAATAAATATCTATATATTTATAAAAATAAAATTTGATTTTACATGAGGGGGCGTTAGCAGTTAGTTATTACGATAAAGGGGGCGCTGAACTAAAAGAGGTTAAGAACCACTGATTTAGGCTATTCCCCCACTAGCACAATGCGATTGACATGATGCAACTAAAATAAAAATTATGAAATCATCATACACGAGTTTCGTGAAGATTCGCTTATTCAAGCATTTTTGAAAAATAGGATAGTCTTTTTTGGCAATATTCACCAGAGTTGTAGATGACTATCTATTACAATGAAACTGAAAATTTCTGTGGCGTGCAATTCTTATTGTCGCCACAATAGTCACAATGCATGTATGGAAGAAGTTCTATTTATATATATTGGAAAAACAGACACAATAAAAATTACCAATTAGTGGGAGAGTGGCCTTTGTTTTCTGAGTCATGAAACAAATTTTAAGGTTACTGTAAATTTTCTTAAGCACCTTATAAGAATTATGCAACTACTATAAAATCCCAACCCTGATTATCATTATAATTCTTAGGTATCTTGAATTACTTTGAACATAAAATCTGAATACTTACAGTTACACCAAATTGTTCAGGATTCACTTTTGAAGAATAACTAATATTAATATACAGTTTGAGAGAACACGCTGCATAATACATCTTAATAACAAGGTCTTTGTAACCAAATATTTTTTCCCTGGAATAAAATAAATATTAAGCTAAAACAATATGTAATTGATTTAAATGTTATTATATTTACTAATTTAAATACTTACACATTTCCAAATACTTGGTAAGTCATATCCGGGTAAAATGCTGCTTTGGAATCATGTATGTCACTCCCTTTACGAACTATAATAAATTAAAATTGAAATATAAATTTAATCAACAATGTAATCATGAAAATGTATGCAATTACCGAGTTTCAGTTCTAATGCAGTATTGCTGCTGACAATATAATGTTCCATTGTAATTATTAACTAGTAAACAAACAAATCTAAAACAAATACGATTAAACATTGATTAAATTGAATGCACAAAATAAATAATAAATTAGATAATTTTGTAGATACCTACCCATAAAATATGATTAATAGGTAATACTTATTAAGTAACAAATTACAGATAAAGATTGATTCAAATTCAGTAAATAATATATACATATACGTACACCTCTGGATACACCTGAAGTTAATTATTTTATTAAAATTAGCATATAGCTAATTAATTTGCCTTGTGTATTATGGAAAAATACCTACCAATTCAATTTTAATTGTTATAAACCCTTGAATTTGAATTGGAGATCTTCAGGTTAAAATATAGCTAAAACTATGTCTAATAAAAGTAGCATAAATAACCTATGTCTAATGAACATTCAAGAAATATTACTTATACAAATTAATACATTTTACTAGATTTGTATAAATGCTACTACCTCCACTTCCTTATTATAGAGTATCATTATGACAGGGGACGAAAACGTATTGTCTTATGATTAATAATATCACATAACTATAGGTAATATATCCATGTTGGAGACAAAAAACATTTATTAACTGCGTGAACCAACTTAACGAAGGTGAAACATTTTCAATTTAAAAAATTATATACAAAATAGGTACTTACATATTTGTATACCAATATAACTACAAATAGGTATATTGCTTACGTGCAAAATAATTAGGTTGACGATGAATTGAGTAAACAAATAAAATGTGCGATTGTATTGCAAGCACACGGCAAAGAATTAATAATGTGTAAAAGTTGTAAGGAATAGTGGGATGGAAAATATTATAAGACGATTAGATCGACACGTAATCGTTATGGGTAGAGCAAAAATGAAAGCACCGTAGCACACAAATGTCCAGACGACAAACAAAACAAACGAAAAATTGGCGGTTTACCTTTATTCTGATACACAATGACTTGTTAATTGTTGGTTAAGGCGATATCTAGTATTTACGGTAACCTATATGTAATTGTGGTTGTAACCACTTCTATCAATTTTTAACGCGGATTTTTTAAACGAAAAAATTAGGTTAGGTTATCCTACGAACAAACTTTTTTAGTATTTGACTGTGGTTTTGAAATCTGTTTTTATAGTATAACTGTTAGTTAACAATAAACTAGTAAAGTTTTTTATTAAAATATGTAATATATTTTCGTAAGAAATGCAATACAGTTTAAATTAAATCAAGTAAATCAAATGACCTATTGTTTTTAATTTATAGTATATAATTCTTCTCTATTCCTGGTGGAGTTTATAATTCAAGTTGTGATCCATTCTTTAAGTTCGTTTTTCTTTATTATTAATACTGAAAATTGGCGGTTTATTTTACTTGCGTTATTGAAACATATTTAAACATCATAATTTGTATTCGTATCTACAGGATAATTAAAAACAATAACATTTTGAACAAAATGAAACTTATTGGTGAAATTTAGTATAATCTTTTATTTTGTACCGAGTTGTCTATGAAATTTTGTTTACACCACAATAATATATACCTAGGCATTTATGTAATTGTAATAATACAGTTTTTGTTTTAACTATCGATTTTATTAACTTAAATAGCATTGAAACATCGACAATGAATTGATATATTTTAAATTATACTTAGGTACCATTACTATAATATAATAAACACACGCACAAAATAATGACACATTTTATTGAAATGTAAACATTTACCTACATCTATTTGCATAAATATTTACATCAAGTCTAAGTATATAATTTAAAATTCAAACGTTATTGTTTATATTAACATAAAAAAAAAAAAAACAACATTCATAATACTAGGTATATTATATTATAATGATGCCCTGTGAATCATCATTTTATCAAAATAAATTATCCTCATTCAAAATCAAAATGATTTTTAATTGTTACAATCTTAAATATCTAAGAAAGTATTAGAAAATATTAGTAATTATGATTATTTCCATTCTTTATTAGTACCTAGTAGAATACACCTGTGTCAATAGTCATTATTTTAAGTTGTTTATTTTTTTTTTTAATGTATTATTATACATACTTTATACTTCAAATACTAAGTTTTTGCATGATAATAAATCTAAACTTATATAAAATTTGTTTTCGATTAAATATTACTGCCGTCTGCTAACCATCTATAGAAATAAGTGTTTGAAATAGGAATAAAGTAATAGTGATCGAAACATCATAATTATAGACATAAATAGGGAGGGAGGATTGGGAAGACAGTCTTTCTTGAGCAATCTCAAGCTCTACCTAGTAACTACCTATATTTTAATTGATTTAGTCGTTCAAAAAGTGGTAATTAACTAATTAAAAAGCTATTTTCTGTGGGGCGGGGCAAATGACCATAGTAGCGTAGCGATATTCTAATAGTTTTAGGGGTGGCAATTTTATTGAGTGTATTCATTTTTGTTTTATTACAAAATATATAACACTAAATAGCATCATTAATAGATTGATTAATCTATGATTTCATTTTTATAAGTAATAGCCAATAGGTAATTGTTATAAGCGCTTTTATATAAAAGGACCGTGAGTGATTTTATGTTGATTATGGTCGCCTTTTGTAAAAAATTTTTTTCTACACTTTGTATCCCCAAGCATAGATATATGAAATAATAAATTTCATATATATCTATGCCCTCAAGTAATAAGTGATAATAGATTAATTATCGTATCAAATCATTTTGAGTTGAATGTGATTTGAGTGAAATGATTGATAACGTATATAATTTACTTATCTCATTATTTGGAATGATTTTTTAATCGAATAAAACACTTTGTACAAATCGTATGTGACAATTGTTTCTTCATCACTAAATGAACTCGACATTTTAAAAATGACTACCAAAGAACTACGCAAACATCTGTAAAGGACTGTTAATAATTAAATGATAATAATAATCCCGTGACAATCTCTTCGTGTGTGCAAGCAAAATCACACAGATCGCTCGCACATAATGATAATTCGCTAGAGAACATTGTCCCGTTGCAATCGTTTTGAATTGAAAAAATATTGCCTTCACCCCTTGATATATAACCAGTTGCTGAACACCCATTGATTAGATTTTCATTACATTTCAAATAAATAATTTGTAAACCAAATAAGAGGACAGATTTAATACTCAAATTTACAATAATGACAAAGTATAATGAAAATTTATAATTGTAATTTATTATAACAGTATTCTCTACAAATCATTTTATTGATATAAATAATACTTATGGTTTTAAGAATTATTGTAAAATTAAACTTTTGGAGCCCTTTTATGGTTTTTAAAAATATAAACATCCAAATTTATCTTGTATGACTTTTTCATTTTGATGAACACTGTCTGTTAACATACATAAAGTTGGCCTGTAAACAACAGGCCAAAACTGAATGTCATCTACAACAAAATCATTGAGTATCACTATAGTCTGAACATGGTTTCCAACAGAATTTTATATTTTTGTAACATCAAAAATATAAATGAATTACACATTTTTCTGAAACCTTTAGATTTAGTGAATTAACATTTTGAAAAAAGAAAAATGAGCTTAGGTACTACATAAAATTTATACAAAATAAAATATGAAGTGTCTATCATAGTACTATAATTAAACATACTTTCTGCAGCTTCAACAGCACGGCCCATTTCAATATCTTTATTAATTAAAACATCTTGAACTCAACAATTTAATAATTTATTTGTTTACAGCTTTACTTTAAACAAATATAAATTATTAATTTAAGTCTACATTGATTTTCACTAAAATACCTACTCATAATATTGAAGATTTTGAAAAAAAAAATTAAATAATATTGGCACCTATATTATTTACTATTAACTATACATAGTTCTAGGTCTATAGACTTATCTACTATGTAATAAATACTCATGATTAATCAAAAATCTATGGTTGGTTAATGTCCATTTAAATATATAATATTCAAAACATTAAAAATTATTTGAAATATTTGGTATACACTGTAATAAAATAACTTTGTCACTGTTAACCTTTACACTAGTAAATTTGCCTTATTAAATCAATTTGTATTGAAAGGGAAAATGGATATTGACTGAAAATTATAACTTATAAGAAATGAAAAAGATAAAATAAAATAAAATCTAATAATATCTACGATCATACTGTTTATTCCCATAACATTCAACAATAGTATAATTATAAATGCAGAATAAAAACTTATTACTTAATTCATAAAATATTTTTGAAAAAACAGTCAAGTTATTAACTACTTAATAATAATATAACTGAAAGTCCATCACAAAACTCCATATCCCTCTTTTATAGGTTGACTTAGTCACATTCTGGTAAATTATTCACAGATATTTCACAATTACATTGATTCACAAGGTCTTGAATGTTTTGATTCAAGTTTAAATTAATTGTATCATTTGATTCTTTTTCGAATTTTAAACAGCATCTACAAATTGTACCATATCAACTTGACACTTAGAACCATTGCATAGTCTAATATACAAGGCTGTAATAAATACAATTAATTTAAATAAATAGTAAGACGAGTGTATCATGCAAATAAGAATACTTACAGTAATCTTTTTTCACAAATTCCATGTATTTTAAACATGAATGTATGGTCACCTTATCCATATTTATGACAATATCACTATTAATACAAAAAAACATAATTACTCATATTAATATATATATAATAATAAAAGTTTTTATAAGTCTTCTATATAGGTACTATACAGATATTAATAAACCCACGGTGCCATACAAATATTAGATAATTGTTATTGTACTGAATTTATAAATGGTTTTTATTGATTATTTCTAATATAGATGGGTTATCATGAGTTATAATTTACAATATAGTGTATAAATTCACAATATATTAATTATTCTGTGTAATTTGTATTATTAAGTGTTATTTTGTGGTGTTTTCTGTAGCTAACAAAATTGAACGAAAAACTTAATTTTGCATATTTCTTTTTCTCATTTTATCACACAAAAAATTTGCCATTGACAACCTTATTTTGAATCTTTTTTAACCTAAAACTGAGGTCTTTCTCATTATCTCAAATATTAATGAGAATTTAAAAAAATTACCTCTCTAAAGTACCACCCAGAGAAAATTTTGTTTCAGAAAAGGTGCTATACTTGATAATCAGAGTGTGATTTCTGGTAGAAAGTGTTCACAAAAAAAAAAAATAATAATAATAATAATAAATAAACATCTTTATAAATCTAGTACATTCCTAATTTCATTCAGAATCTAAACATTTTTTTCTCATTTTAACTTACTATTTATTATTTCTTTCAAAGTATACCAAAGCAATAGGATAAAGACTTAAAGAGTATTGTAGTTCATTTAGTGTAATGGCAGTATTACCATACACAATTAGCCTTTTTTGACTGGAAGCATATGTGGTAGAAAATAATGAAGGAAATGTTGAATATTTTATTAGATAAAATCTAGGAAATACGTTACGACGAAATTATAATTTTATTTCATAACACAAATTTCCAAATCCACGAAAAACACCACTAAATCCAAGTGTTATTTTAAAATTGTCTAATTTTGAGGATATCGTGTGCATACTATATAGTTGGTCGCTCTGGTTAGAACCAAAACTCATGTAAATTTAAAAAAAAAATAACCTTAGAAATATCTACTAACCACCAGGATTACTTCGTCATACTAAACTGCATACTAAACATACTAAACATACTAAACTTGTTCATCAATTCCAGTTCGTCGAACGAGTATCGCGATGAGTCTAATTCAGGGTTTCCCAACCGGTGTGCCGCGAGGCCCAACTGGGTGTGCCGCGAAATGCCATGACTATTAATAAACGATTCCGTAAAATTTCAGTAATTGGTTAAAATAGTTTAACGATTCTCTTATCGGGGAGAATCTTATCTTATTGTTCACTATTTCTTATTAATTCATTTAAAATGTTAGTCAGTTTGTTAGTTTGTTATGTTAGTCGTTTGTCGTCGTATGAATGTCGTATGAAGTACATTTATTATTACCGTGTTTTATTTTAACGGAAATTTTTTCTTTTTGCTTTACGTAATTCGTACTACGTGTAGCGCACGATGGATCGTTTTTTAATTAGGAAACGTAAATTAAGCGAAGAATTGCCTGATCCTAATAATGCTCATAGAGTTGATGTTGAGGAATTGCCTGGTCCGAGTTTCAATCCTCCTAATGTTGAGGTGAGTGCGAGTAAAAATGCTAACGTACGATCAAAAAATTATATTCGACAATATCACGAAAGCTATTTATCATTTGGTTTCACGTCGAGTGGTGGAGAAATGCCTATACCTAGTATACCTCAATGCCTCATGTGTAGTGAAAAATTATCTAATGAAAGTATGGTACCAAGTAAGTGCCAAGTGTGCCGCGAGGGAAAAAGGTTGGGAAACGCTGGTCTAATTAGTCTTATTGTTAGTACTTTGGCGGGTACCCGCCAAAATACTATGACACCGGCCATCATCACTTTATCAGTTGATCTTATCAATGATAAATACATTAACCGTGGTTATAAAACCAAAGAATAACTATGTATAAAACTGATAAAAGAATAAAATAATTAACCATAATGGTTCTAAAGAGACAAAGAATATGTGTTAATTTAATATAGTCACATAATTTTGGAGTACACTGTGCTATTTTCAAAATAAGTAATAATTAAATAATAATCTTTATTTTTGTATTAAAATGGTTAGCTGTACAATATAAAGACAACAAAATATTCTTCAGACTACATGTGTCTCAATTTAATAAAAAAATTGTTTTTAATTAGGTCATATGCCATGGTAGGATAGAAAGACACTATGAACATAAAGCAAAAATTAAGTAGGTTCTTAAATTTTATTTTTCATACTAAGGAGGTATTAAGTCACGGGTAAAATTTGAAAATAATATTGATATTATCATTTTATTAGAGGAACATGAAATTATCGAAATGTTTTTTGTCTGGGATTGATGAAAAATATGAAATATTTAAAAAAATCTCCGAATAGTAATTTTTACTGATTCTATTATGCATAATATATTATTATACCTGCCTTCATATTAACGGTTTCTAATTTTTTCGACAGACAATACACATCAGAAATTTCAATCTAGTAACAATATTGACACTTTTTATGAAAACACAAGACTCCTGTATAAAAGCTAGTGATAATTATTTACCGTGGAATAGTGTAGATGGTTCTATAAGAATAAGATGTAGTATTAGCACTATTAGCAATAAAAAAGTTTACATAGAAAAGGAATGTATAAGAAATGATATAGGTAGATAAGAACAGTCCAGTTTGATTTATTATTTTTATCTAAATAAATGATCAAATGTTAATTAACGATTGGTATTATTAAAGTAAAGTCAATTATTTTTGAAAATTTTTGATTTTAACTTCAATTTTTAAATTTTATTTTCAGGGAATTTTACAATTAATAAATATTTTGATACCATCCAACCTCCAACTGTAACAACATTTTTGGTTATACTCTTTAATTTATTCACTATTTTTTATTAATTTGTGTTATTTTATATTATTTAATCTTCTAGGCATGTATTTTGTTTACCTAGATTCAAGAAGTAATAAAAGACAATTTTATAGTGATAACATTAGAGATGGATTTAATACCTCTTCAAATAGTGAATATAAATTCAATAAAAGGGATTCAGGATCTGAATACCAATTGTGTGGAGATAACTTACCAATTAGTAAAATTTGAAGGAAAATAATTTTTATACTAGGTATACTGCACAGTGATGCGCTGAGTAGATTAGTAAATTAACTTACTGTTTGTTTGCACTTTTCATCATACAACCAGTCCCTAACCCTAATGTAAAACAAAATATATCCTTATATTTTAAATAAATAGAAAAATAAAGCATAATTAAATAGGTATACAATTCAAAAAAAATTAAATTTATAAACATTTTCTTAAAGAAATCGCAAGTATCATAATTTGATTTTTTTTTGTTTTTTTTTTTTTTTTTTTTTTTTTTTAATACAGATTGTGACACATTTAGGAATAATAGAATTAAACATTTTTTAATTAGTTTAGTTGATGTTTAGGAATACATAGCAAAAAATTATACAAATTGATCATTTTATATAGAAATAATTTATTTTAATAAGACAGATTATTTAAAATGAGTTATTATTAGACATACATATGTTAAGAAATATAAATTGTTTGGTTATTATTTTTTATCTAAAATGTAACGAAATAAGGTATTATTTTTAAAATCAGTTTATACATTTAAAATTTTATTAAAATTATTTTTCTATATTTCATTGTGTATGTGTAATTCTTCTAAAACTTAATAATGTAAATATTATTTTGGGTATTTAATATTTCTAAGTCTATAATATCAAAACTTATATTATGGTTATTTTCTTAAATTTGTTTAGCGAAATTTGAATTTTAGGGCAGTCTTTTTATTTTTATTTCAGAAATGTGTTCTTTATATCTTATTTTAAAATTTCTCTGTGTCTGTATCTATATAAAATGTATTACAGTATCATTTAAGTTTATGTATACCAGCATTACAGAAAACATACAAATCGATGCTATAATACCACATGATTTTAATCACACTTAGTCTCGAAAAATATAATTTTTATATCAATATTCAATAGGTTTGAATATATTCAATTAAATAAAAATTACCTCAATATTATCTATAATATAGCCCATAGAAATAATTTTGATTTTAAAACTATAAAAAAAATTCATAAATGTAAAAATAAAACAACTCACCAATTAATATTTTTAACTATTGTAGTATGTCAAAATAATATGTCTAACAAATTCGCTAAAATTCTGAACAATAATACAATTAATGTAAAAATGCTTTAAGACTAATAATCATTTAATCAAACATGTAAACAAAAGAACTAAAAACTCCATAAAAAAATCTCTTCTTTTGAAAATGCTAATATATATAAAAAATGAAATGTAATACATTTTAAAATAAGATATAAAGAAAACATTTCTGCAATAAAATTAAAAAAAGACTTGCTCTAATTCAAATTTCACCAAACATGTTTTAAAGAATAATCATGATATAAGTTTTGATATTCATACAGACATAGAAGTATTAAATACCCAAAATAATATTTACATTTATTAAGTTTTAGAAGAATTACACATACACAATGAAATATAGAAAAATAATTTTAATAACATTTTAAATGTATAAACTGATTTTAAAAATAATACCTTATATCACTACATTTAAGATAATAAATAATAACCAAACAATTTATATTTCTTAACATATGTATGTCTAATGATAACTCATTTTAAATAATCTGTCTTATTAAAATAAATTATTTCTATGTAAAAGTATAATTTTTTTCTATGTATTCCTTCATTTTGTTTTTTCATATTCAGCTGCCTTTTATTTTTTGACTGTGATTTTACCTAACGATACATTTTTAATTAGAAACTGGTAGTACAATACACATTTCATAATACTCCAGGCGACCCATTAATTAATTAATTAATTCATTTATACATTTGTAGAAAAATAATTCTTTTATGTGAGTTATTAAATATATAGTTAATATGACTATCCCACTTAAGTCTATAGTCAAGAATTAGACCATGGTATTTTAATTCCCTCACATTTTCAAATTTAACACACTGTGGCCCATATATATATATATATATATTATTCCAAACAGAAACGCATTAAAAAATGGATTATTTACATGTAATGTATTACACTTTATTGGGTCGAAACAATTATTATTAAATACATTTAGATTTTAATAAGTTTATTTTCAATTTATTCTTGTAAAACCAAATATTAATATTATTTAAAAAATTGTTTGCCTCATAATACAAAGTATTTATAATTCGTTCAGATAATAAAATTTCAGTATCATCAGCAAAACTTAGAATTTCAGTATTCATTTTAATGTACATAGGAGTGACTGGTAAATTTTTGTTAACTTTTTACTGTTTTTTTACTAGCAATTTGTTTAATACTTATTACAAATCTCAAAATAAATATGTTGCCTCAAGTTTGTATTTAATACTATCTTTAAATTTTAATTAAATTTTTTCAACAATCGTTTTTTTTTTTTAAATTACTTTTTTAAAATAGCTATCAATGTTATACCAACTTAAGATGACTTTGGTACCATCATTTATTTGTATTTTAAATTAATGGTAATGGTATGAATATAAAATAAAATAAAATAAAATTAATAATAAATAAAATAATTTTATATATATATAAAATATTTTTTTTTTTAATTGACTAACTTTATAAAAATAAATTATCATAATTATATGGTATCTAATATTTTTAAATACAAAATTATAAATAATAAACATATAATAAATATAATTTTTCTTTTAAATAAACTTTCAGTCCAGTCATTACCCGGTAGATTGTCCTTAAATGTTTAGACAATACCCATTTTGTCCAAAAATAACTGCCACTAATCTGAAAAAAGTATTATTTTTTATTATTATTATCTAGTTTATTAACTATTGAATGCAACCAACTGAAAATCGATTGAGCCGTTCATGATAAATTACCTTCAAGCCACTTTTTATGCTATTGAGGAGTTTCAGCTGATTATTAATATTTCAGTTGGTTTGACGCCAAACATACTTCTTGTTGTTCAGGCATTTCGGCTGCACTTATGGTTCTCTTTCGTTTAGCATTTGGTGCATTTCTTCCAGTAACAGCTCTTTTCAGTGGCATTTTTGATAACAGTACTTAAAATCACCACCAAATTTCATGAAAACAAATATTTTTAATACAATTTATGAGGTTTTTAATATTTCCTAATTTGATTACTTGACATGATCTACGTGATAAACACAAATGATAAAACTTTCTGATGAGAATGACAGATCAGTGTTTTTGTGTTGACAGTCAGTAGTATGTGCCAACTTCGCACCAATGCGGTCAAAATAATTAAATGTGATGCACAAATTGCACAAGTTTTGTTTTTAATTTGTTTGTGAGTAATGCCACTCTTTGGTGAGTTTGTGAATAATCTATATCTATAAAAAATATATAAAAAAAATAAATATTAAAATTCGAGAAAATTGTTGAATGGGAAAAGTCAAAAATCGACTTCATTAATGGACTGAATATGCTCAATGTGTTGTTTTAGTGGTCTAAAACCATCTTTGCATTATTGCCTTTCTAATGAGACTGGTTTGGGGCATGTTGGGTTGGATGATTTTAAAATCTATAATGGTCATAAGTAGAAACAGTTTTTGTGTTTTATAGATTATATTTAACAAGGATATTAATAGTTACCTGAAGTCAGTCATGGTTAAAAGGAAACATCAATTACTACATTTAGCAATAGTAGCCAATAATACTTTTTCCTCAGCTTCAGTAAATATTCACTACATATTGGTTCATGGTTGGCCTCCCGGTTTATTACCATGTTTACCATGATATCTGTCGTGTAATATATCATGGGTTATTTTATATTGTTTTCTTGCTGCTAATATTTAAAGTTCACAATTAATTATTTTGTTAAGAGCATTTTCAACAACGGTATCTGATCGATTTCCATACTGTCTAGGACCGAACTTTCTTTTATACACTCGACATACACCTACTATAAACATGTTTTATTAAATTTGAAAACGTATTATTGTGTGTGAAATGACTAATGAACAATACTAATTCCAGCAATAATATTGATAAGAGGTTTTCTGTAAAGTATAAACAATGGTTCAATAGTTTTCTCCGCTAGAGGGCGAAACATGAATCACATATTTTTATTGTAATGCCATGTATATTATTACTAATTTGACATACAGTAATACACGTTATGTAACCTAAATGATTATTAGACGGGGCAATCACGAAATATGAACAAATTATTTAAATACCTACATAGCGAATTATTATTAATACTTTAAAACTGAAAAGTCCACCAGTTCCAGTTGACAAATTCCACCCTCTTTTAATTATGAATTGTGAATTTATTGGAGCAATGGCTACACCTAAACTATCTTTAATTAAAAACAAATTTTTAAATCAGACTGTAGGCATTTCAATGGCTTTGAATAATGTTAATTGGAGTGAGTTATTTTCCAAAATTAATGTCGGCTAATAATAAGGCTATGGAACAATTAATAATATAGAAAATATTATTTTTGTTAAGTTTATGAGTATAAATATATTATACCTATATAGTATTAAAATATGAATTCCCTCGGTGATTGATGAAAATTTATGTAGGTTGATAAGAGAAAAGTATCTAGCACACAAAAATTATAAATTAAATCCTAGTCCATCAAGTTACCTAAATTTCTCGAAACTTCGCGCTAGGCCATTTATAAAATACAAATTTCTTTAATTCTTTAGGTGATCAATGAATTATTTAAAACAGTAACCGATGATGCCAGAGGAGAAGATAAAGTCAAAAGGGTGGCACGCATATTTGGTTTATCTGAGTTTAAAAATATAGATTTTCATACACGCAATGCTGACTCTAGTCTGACAAAAACGCTAAACATTTTCCTCACAACAACAGCTAATTATGAACGAGGGCTTTTCGATATAAATATCGAGTGCTGGTCATTTGGTCAAAAATCATATAGTCGACGGATTAGTATCGAAAAGTGATCAAAATGTCATGTAATTGAATTTTTTTTGATAGGTTTTATTTAAAATTCGAATGCGTTCCGGAAGGACTCTACGCTTTAAAGCACTATGAAATTAAAATTCATAACATTTTCTAAATAAGTCATTATCATGAAAAATTCGGACCGCAGAGTTTTTACCAAACTATTGTTGGACTTGTATTACTCATTTCACAACCTTGCGTATTATATAAATAATTATCAAACTAGCTCCAACAGATTACTTATCAATTTCATCTCATCATACAATCTTTTATTATATATATACTATGATTAATTAAACTTAGAAAAACTAAGTGAAAATAACATCATAATAATTTCTTCACATTATATAAATTTAATGAAAAATTGTAAAAATGTATTTACTTACTTTGCGCAAACAATTTTTTTCTGTTCTTTTTTGACCATACAGTGAATGTAATTTCTATTTCATAATAACGAACAAAATACTATAATACAAAATTGATTATCATTGTTAAAATGTTAATCCATATTTGATATTTATTCATAAATTATAATAACAAATAAATATATAGTGTGGTCCCGTTTAATCAAAATAAAACATTATTATCAAAGTTACCCCAATTTATGATAGTGTGCATTTTTAAGAAATCATTAATAAAGATTAAGAATAATTAGAGAGAAGGGACCAAGAACTGTGCCTTGAGGTACAACAAGATACTTCTAAAATTTCCGTATATTGATAATTAAGTTTAACTCTTTGAGATCTATCACTTAAGAAGGATTTTAGCAAGTTATTAGGTATGCCACGAATATCTTTGTGTTCTAATTTATTAATTTATAGTTTATGATTAGCACAATCGAAAGTTTTCTGAAAATCTGAACATCTAAAAAAACGCCCATTACCTTATCATTGTCATCAACATTTTTCCTGATACGGTTGTCCACCTTAGAAAATGCATCTATATTAAATAATCCATATCTGAAACTAAATTGTTGTTTAGAAAAGAAACATTTTTTACTTAAAAATCAAGTAGTATTATTTTTATACATTTTTCAAATCTTTTAGATAAAGTTAAAGATATGGACATTGGTTTATAATTACCACATGCCAGTTTATTACCTGACTAAAATAATGTAATTATTACAATACATTTTTTAAAATAAGATGGATATAATATACCAGTTAATAGAGATTTATTGAAAATAATCGACGATGGTAAAGAAATTGATATAGAATTTTTTTTTCCGCTTTTTTAATATGTAATTAGGCAATTTATTTTCATAAAAAGAATTATAGTTTTTGATTTTATTAAAGTGTAACATAATTTCTTCACAATTAATTGGTTTAAAAAATATACTGTCACTTATAGTTCTGTAGTTATCAGCCGATTTATAATTTATGTGTTCTACTTCTAAGTTATTCCCAACATTAATGAAAAAAGTTATTTAGCTTATTACAAATGTCTGATTCCAAATGGGTTCAGTGTATAAACTGTCTTTTTATAATTTTATTTACGTCACATATTTTATTTTTGTTTAATTTTCCTATTACGTCATTAATAATATTCTATATTTGTTTACTATCAGCCGGAGCTTTTATTAATTTATTCCGATAATATAATAATTTTTTTGGTTTTCTTATTAATATACATTTAACAGATTTCTATAGTTATTATATAATAGTTTAAAATTAAAATCAAAAGATTTAAAGGGGTTAGAGGCGTATTTAGGAATTTGCAATTGGGGGGGGGGAGGAATTAAGATAATTATTCACAGAAAAATACAAGTAATAGAAATTCATCAAGCGATTATTTTGAGGTTCATAAATCATCATTATATAATAGATTAAAGATATAACATTATACAAGATGATTCACTAAGCGTAGATACCCCGTTTTTTTTGGTTAAATTTTGTAAAGATTCAAATTTTAATTTTTGGAATTTTTAAGTGTAGTTAAAGCCACTATTTTCGAATAACTATGTGATTTTTCACGACATTTAAGGAGTATCTTGTGGTGATACCAAATTTGGTTTTTCAAATGAGAACCTACATTAAACATTCCATAAATAGACGGAGAATTACTTCAAACGAATTTTGGTGTCAAGGTTAGAAAGTTAATAAATATATAAATATAAGAAAGTTATAATCATCCGATAATATTTAGAATAATTATTTGTTTACAGCAAGTCTATACAAACTGTATATTATCGATTATTTTACATTACTTAAAAAGTGCTGTTATACATAAATTATGTTTGATTTTTATCTTTTTATGAGGATGACAATAAATATTGCGATTTATTTGTATTAATATTATAAAATGACAAAGTTCGTTGAAAAATCAAAAATTTTAATTTATTTTCTAGTTACAAAATAATATACAATTTTCAATGTAAATTCGTCAAAACATGTTGAAGCGAATTTGCCCTAAAGCCATTTTTCGTCTCCACTGATTGTGATCATTATCATAGTATGTAGGTTTGTCTTACATTCTTAACTCGCGACAGAGACCCACCCCCACCTGTTGTGTGAAGTACCTATTTTGGATTTTTTAAAAAAAACCAAAACAAAACAAAACCATAAAATATGTAATATAGTATAATATAGGAATGATAATAATATACAAATATAATATGTTTGTGATAGAAAAAAATGTATAATAGCGTAATAATTGAGTTTTTCTTTTATATTTCGAGAACTCGTATAATATAATAATGTAATTTACTTTTATAAATTTATAATTTGTGCGAAATATTAACAATAAATATATATGTGTGTGTATAATAATTAATATCGATGTGTTTGAAATATTAAAAATGATATTAGTTACGTAAAATAAATAAATACGAAAAAAAAAAAATAAAAATAAAATATTTGCTTAACAATAAAATAATATTGACAATAAAATAAAAAGATGTACATTCGCATAAAAGGTACAACATAAAATATAATAATATTTGTTATATAGGCAATTGATTAATCTGTTCATATCTATAACTATACAATATAGATATGTTTAAAAAAAAAAATAATAATAATAAATATGTGGGGCTATAAACATTATAGCATAAAGTAAAATGTTCACTGCGTACTATATTAAATATTAGGACATGATACATAGATTATATATGTTTAAATTAAAAAAAAAAAAAAACAAAATAATTACAAATTGCATTACATAAATAATATCTTGCGATAGAATAAATACAATTATTAATATACTCCATCAAAGACTAAAAAAAAAAAATTTTATAACTCCTGATAGATAATTATAAGTACAATATTATTACATTTTCAACTATATAGGATATAAATTTATTTATTTTAAAAATACGAACTTTACAACACTGATATTAACATACGAGTACACATTACATTATAATTTAAACCGATTTTAATTTGTATTTTGTAAACCGTAACCAAAATCTCGGTCACCGACATGCGTGTACACTTGCGGCCGCCAAAAGCCAATACCCCTAAGATTAGATGATGCGGACTCATTCGAACATTATACGATATTATAATAATATATTTTTTTTACAGAATGTCAATTATACGCCTAAACTTGATACTACGCTATAATTTAACGTTTGACTAGACGTTTATTTCAGTCAGATTGGACTGAACGTCAGACTAGATTCGATTACGACTATGTTATAATATTTTATTGACTAGATATTATTATTATAGGTATAGATGTATACTTATGTATAGGCTTTTTTTTTTGTTTTACTTTTTAATTGACTAGATTATAATAATATATTTCGACTAGATTACAATAGTATATTTCGACTAGATTACAATAATATATTTTGACTAGATTATAGAATTATTAACTATATTTATATATATATAACGATTAACGGCTTATGTTTACGCATTCAAAAAATGACTATGGAAACTTCATATAAAATTTCGCTTACCGCTTGTTCCGTATAATTAATCTGATGTTAATCGGATAGAAATCTGCAGTATTGGCGATTTTTCACGAATATCAATAGGATTGAAAGATTTTTCGTCTGCTAACGGAGTAAATACCATTTTAAGTAGATGGAATGATAAATCCATAAAGAGAATAGAATGTTTAATCAATGTTGGCGCTCCTTAATTTATCATCTGATTAGCCTGCATCTAATCAATTGAGATACAGACGGTCTGACTAAACCTTATATGAATGACTAGACTTTATTTCGGTCAGATTTTACTGAATGTAATATGACTAGACTCGATTACGACTAAAATAATATAGACTAGATTATAGACTAGATAGGTGTACCTATTAAACTATACATTTAAATAAAAAAATTATTTTTGACTAGGTTATAACTATGTGTTTCGACTAGATTATACGGAATAATTATAATTAATTACAAATATTAAAATGTATCGATATTTATTGTTAATGTGTATATATATATATGTACAAATTATAGTAGTATTATTTATTACTATGTGTGGGGGAAAGCATGGGTGTATAGATAGGAAATAGTTTTCTTGACTAGGAAAAGGAGGGTCAATATTATAATATAATATATTTTTAAAAGTTATGTAATACATAGCAGTTAATAAAATTAAAAATTATAATATATAACTAATTTGTATGGTAAAAACAAAACGTGAAAATTTAAGGGAGATTTGACCACCCAACCCTCCCCCTCTTGCATACACCCATGGGGTTAAGTATACGATATGTACCTATTTACATATTATGTATATTAAATATGTACAGGGTGTTTTTTTATATTATGATTCAGTGATTCCTCGTAGGTAATAATAAAAGTTTTAAGTAAATTTAATTTGTGTTTTTTTTTTTATCCTAATTGAATTTTTTATACGTTTTATGACTTTAACATAATCTTCAGTTTTTATCCCCTACTCCTTGTATCTTAAATGCGTATTAAATTTTGATTTTCAAAGAACAAACTCACCACTCTATTCATTATAGATTCGAAAAAATAATATTATATTTAACTATTTTAAATGTTGTGCTATGTGACTATAACAGTTCTATCGAATAAACCGTTTATGAGTTATAATAACAGTTTAAAATTTAGACCGAAAAAGTAGGAAGGGACGATAAACATCTTTCATCCATCTGTATATACGATAGCCTTTCGCCTTAACTCTCAGGTTTAAATTTTTAACAGTTTATAACTCATAAACGGTTAATACAATATCATGTATAATAAAGTGTTGTGCTTATTAATATTTTTAGAAAACTATTCTCTTTTCGAATCCGCGTTGAATAGGATGGGAGTTTGCTATTTGAAAATCAAAAGTCGATATTTGTGTATCGCGTATTCGGATTAAGGGAAACGTTTTAAACATATTGTAAATTGACCGTTAAACGACTCTATAGGTATATTTATACAATAACAAAAAAAAAAAAAAAATCAAACACCAAAAACAATATCGCTGGACAACGATTGGAAAAAAAACAACCTGTATACAAAATGTACATAATACGGTTTGAGGATATACGGAGGGAAATGACTAGAACATACTCTCGACCGCGCGCTGCCGATGGCAGCGGCAGTTTGATAATAATGTACAACAAATTGTATTTACAAACTTATCACTATCTATATCATACCTATACTATATGAAAAGTATTGGTCGGACAATCACTATGTATACCTACACAATATCACCACCATAAGTACACTTTCGATCCACGCACTTGGGCGTTATTTTATGTATATATTTCGTACGCACAACACTGTATTATAACCTCGCGGGATTCGGGGGCTAAGCTCGGCAGAATTTCACTTTTAGCTCTCGAGTTTTCCAAACCGTATATAATACGTGCATGTGTGTATTTTCTTGAAAAAATAAAAAAGGATATTATGTCTCGTTATTGTGTTAAAAAACCTCGTTCGGATTTGGATTAAAGTCTAAGGAGAAAGGCGCTTTTATCTGCGTCAAATCAAATAATAAGACACGGTTCTCGATAGGTAAAGGCTTAAAAGGGCGTTATACGAAAGATATCGGGGAAATTAACGATTACAGCGGATGACTGCGATAGAGACTGAATGATTTAGTCTCTAGACAAATACTGCTCACAGGTAATATTGGTATTGCCGTTGTTTATAGTTCTCGTTTAACATTCAGATGTTCGGCCTCCTCCTCTCATCGGATTATTTTTAATTCTGTTTGATCATATCGAAATAATATACATATTATAGTATAATAGTACAATACACGTCTGTGATTTTATTAAACTACGAAAACGAACTGCAATATGTGTTATACTTATAGAAACTAAAATTCGTTTGGATATAGATACGATTATAATAAATATGGGTATTGTATAATAATAATTATTATATCAGGTATACTGGCCTTTAATCCCCGGGTTATACACATACAGTTTACACGGCGGCGGTGAATTCGCATAAAACATTATACGCGTACAGTGACTTGAACGCCCGTCGTTACCGGGCAAACGCACACGATAAACTCGACTCGAATACGGCGAAAATGCGTAGAAAAAGAAAAATGCTCGGAAAACTAGTTCCCGAAGACTATAACTCGGTTGTTGAAATATACATATTTTGTTTTTCAATAATCCGCGAATCGTAAAATATTTGTAATAACAATTGAAATTAAATATTAGGGAATGAAGAATATTAAATGTGTATGGGTATACCATAATATACGCTAAGGTTTTTTTATATTTTTTTTTTTATTTTTTTTTTTTATTTTTCTGTAAACATTTGATTTAAAAACAAGACGATTTTCGAATAAATTTCTCGTTCGAACAATCGCAAACTCAATACGAATACCATTATTGTTAATACATAGTAGTTGATTACTCTTACCGCGCGCGTTAACTATATAATATATAAGAATAATTATAATATATTTAAAACTAATGACTATATATATATTTATAATACAATGTATATAATCTAATAACGAATTACATTGACACGAGACGGGTCAATGTTAAAGATACAAATTTTTTTCCAAAAATTTAGGTACTAATTAACTATAACGAAAATGTCGAAAATCTAACGTCGAGTCCGTAATCATTATTTGTAATCAGTAATTTACACGTATCGTGTACGACTAGAATTATTTTCAAATACACGTCGCGTGTATACTAAATATTGGGTACACGACTGGTATACCTCGTAATATTTGTAATAATAATATATTAATTGATAATAACGTTTTACGCGAATATTATTAGTAGCTACTGTGAAAAAAAAAACCAAAAAATAAAAAATATGTATTCGAAAACCCGGAGGGCGGCATTGACGGACACAAACCCGCGTGCGGTAAATCCTCGGGGCCGGTGACCGTTCCGAGTATTGTTCGGCGGCTATTTAAATAACGTTAGGATATACTATTGTATTGGGCGTGCCTGAGCGGCGGTCGTGTTTTATATCGCGCAGACGAGTTCGCGCGTCAAAAACGCACTAGCGCGGGAAATCCGTTTCATAAGATGCCAAACGATCGGGCGGTAAATGCGTAGGAATAAGAACGAAAAAAAAAAATACGTAAAACCACCTATTCTCTCCCCGGAAATGCATGTTGATTTTTGTTTTTGTTTTTTTTTTGTTTCAGGCACGCCCTTTTTTCTCTCGTATCTCGCGTGTTAATACCATAGGTGTGTGTGTGTGAGTTTTTCGTACGTACAGAAGTAATAATTATAGAACGAGCTATAATACCGTAATTATTATTATTGTTGTTGTTATACCAGTTGTTGTAGAGTTTACTCTTATGATGGACGTGATTACGACGCGCCCACACCGTCGTTGTTCGCGGCGGCCGCGGCCGCTTGCACCGCTCTGTGCAATATGTTCTTTTTGAATCCCGCCACGGCCGTCGGGATGGCCGCGACAGCGCCGCCCGCGTTCTTGCCTCGGCCGTAGACCGTGACGCCGTCGGTGTCGTCGTCGTCGATGTTGTTGTTGTTGTTATTGTTGTTGGTAGTGGTGGTGGTGGTGGTGGTGGTGGTGGTGGTGGTCGCTTCCTCCTGTTTGACCGTAACGGTGTTGGCGACGACCGTCACCGTCGCCGCCGCGGCTTCTCGTTTGTCTAATCCGCCGTTGCAGGCATTCTTGGTGCTGCGGCCGTTGCCGCCTGACGTTTTGGGCGTCGTTCCCGCGGAGCCGCCGTGCCATCGCCGGTGTGACGCCAAATTGGCCGGACACTGGAACACCTTGTCGCACTCGGGGCACCGGTATCGAACGTGCACGATACACCGGCACCTGTGACGGGCCAGCGCGAACGCGTCGGAAAACCGGACGCTGCACAATTTGCATTTGTACGGACCCAACGCGTTCGGAATGCTCTCCAGCCGGCGGCGGGCTTCCTCGGTGACCACGACGACGTTAAACTCGGGATCGATGTCACCGCTCTCGTAGTCGTCGTCCCGGTCGCCCGCGTCGCCGGAATCGTACGACTGCGGGGGTGGCGTTGTCGGATCTTCGGTCGTTGCGGGTACGATTATCGTACCGGACACCGGGGACGACCGGTCCACGCGCTGGTCCATGAGTAGTTGCGGTAAAAGTTTCCGGGTGGCCGCCTTTACTGCTGCTGACGGCGTACCCGAGGTAGTCGCTTTGCCGGAGTAGGCCGCCTTGCCGCCAGTAGTCTTTTTTGACGATTTACTGTTGGAGATGCGGGTGGTAGCGGCGGGTCTCTTCACCGGAGTCGTAGCCCTGTACTCGTCGACGTCTTTTTCACCGCGGCCGTCGCAGACCCTGCGTCGTTCGTCAACAATGTGCGCGGACGCCGTCAGCGTGGCTTTCACGGACAAATCCAGCGGTCCCACGGCTACCGTGTCGTATGCCTGCCGCGATCCGCCGTCATCCCGTTCGTAAACACCACAGGTATTCCAAAACTCGTCGTGGCCTCCGTCGCTATCGATACGCTGCCGCTTTCTGTTGGGCCCGACGTATTCGTCGTCCGGATGTTCGTTGAAGCCGTCGCCGCCTCCTCCTCCTCCTCCGCCGAGGTGGTGGTCCCGGAGGTTTCGCATCCTGACCGCCGCTGCCGCCGCCGTGGTCATCCACCACGTCCAAGAAGGTTCGGAAGTCGTCGCCGCTGCGGCGTAATCGGTCATCGCAGATCCGCTTCGTACCGATAGATTATTGTAATATTCGATCGTAATAGTAGTCGCAAGCGACGGCAGTGGAAACTGTGATGAAGATCGCGGTGTGTACGAAAGAGTAATTATTATGACGAGGACGGGCGACGGCTGATGTCACGGGGCACGCGCGCGTCAACTGACGGAGAGCGTTCACGTTTGTCGTAGCGTGCAGCGCAGCGACTGACTGACTGCCGGAGTGTCGTGGTGGTCTACCGTCTAGCGGCGCGCGTCGCGGCGTACGCCGCCACCGGGTGTTTACATTGTGTGTACACGATAATATTATATTCGCGGGACCGCATACCGCCGACCAATCGCCGCGGCCGACGACCGGCGCGCAGGGGGCCGGGCCCGGTCCCCCGCGGTAACACCCGCCTGTCGCCGGCGGTTACGGGCGTACGCGCGACGCTCCGACAATAACAAATAACAATGCAACGCGCGGGCCGCGGCGGACGACAGAGATACCGTTGTATAGTCGGGGGCGCGCGTGCCACGGGCCGCCGTTGCAGCTTACAGCAGCTGCCTGCGACGATTTCGCGCGCGTCCGCCGCCGTACACGCGTATGTGCGCATAATAAAATGTTATGTGAACCGTGCGCGCGCGCCCCCGACATTGTTGTATAAATAGCGTGTACCGGTTTCGGGGGCGAGGACCGTTAGCCGAGGGGGAAGGGGTTCGATTAAAATCACGTCGCGCGAATAAAAATTATCGTGCGGTCCCGCGCTCTACGAGCCCCTGTCGCGACGCGGGGCTCCAGCCAATTACGATTTTATTATAATACGTTGTACGCGCGTACATTTGTGCATGGTTTTTTCTCCCGTACGTCGTTTTGCGAAAATTCGTTAATAACTCTGTTGGTGTATTGACATCTTTGGATTCCGAGCGTAGCGATGGAGCTATTGGTTTTACAATGCCGTTTATTTCTTTTTCTTTTTTCTTTGTTCTAGTCTGTGGACACGTTTTTTTCCCAGTAAACTTGCTTCGATATTTACGTGTAACAACTTTTCTGAAAGCTCGAGTTGTCTAGATTGTACTTAAAAGATGTCATTTTTTGATTTGTGACGCCGTTTTTCAATAAAAGCGCTTAAACGGGAAAAGACGTAGGAAAACGTACAATTTGAAGATTTTATTATTTTATGAAAACACGGACGACGTTTTCTGCCGGAATAAATGATTTAATCGAAAAACCATAAAATACCTATTTTATTGCCGTTTTGGATTGATTTCTACCGGTATCCTTGCCAAAGCTTTTGAGCTTTTAAAGAATTTTTATTTTTGGGAGGTTTTTTTCTTGTAATTTGGTTACAAATACACGTAAAAACTTTTCCAAAATCATCGGATGACTTCTTTTTTTTTAATAAGCGTTTTGAAATCAAATTTAAACGAAAATCGCAAAAAAAAATTACGGCACTTCAAATTATGTATTACCGAATTGTGCTCGGAATCGTCTTTCGTTAAGCAATGGTTTATCGTTGCTTACAGATATAAATGAAGTAACTTTATGTATCCTCCTACCTTCCTAACTTCTCACTCACAACAGCGGTCGCTCCCACTCCCAGTATCAGCTCTTTTTCTTTTTTTTTTTTTGATTGTATTTTTTCTTTAAAAGAGACGCGCGTTTTACCGTGAAGAAAAATGTCGTCTTTATTATTACCCCGTAACCACTATAGACGAACGACAAAAAAAAGAACGACTCTATTTGTTCGTTTTTCGACACTATTATAATATGGCCGATTTGTACAGTTAATATTATTTCAATTTTTTTTTTCAATCTACGCGTATCCGATGTACAGTATTCAAATTTGGTGATAGCCTTTTTGATTTCCAAAACGAAAGAGTGCGAAAAAATTATATTCAATAGACGGCCGCGTTATAGCGATAAGGAATCGTATCGCGTGCAGCATAAAACATGCAATAAAACTGTCGAGTGATAGTCGTTTTTACAACGAGCGGGTTATCATTTTATTCTGTATGCAGAACACCACGTGAACCCAAACTGTTTATCTATTACAAAAATATGATTTATTGTTTTATGCCGGAAAATTAAACGGCTATTGCTATTATAAGAAACTATAATATTGAACGGATAACAATCCCAATTTTTGGGATTGAACAAAATGGCTCTTTTGAATATTTCAACACACAAAACCGGATAAAAAAAAAAAATAAAATAACGAACAAATTTAAATATTAACAGAGTTATGTGAAAAACATTGTTGGACATCTTGTATATTTATCTGCTACGCGACCACAGTACATTTTATACATTTCTTTATAATATACTAAAAATATATAAAAACATAAACATAGTATAAAAATAAAGAATATATTTTCTACTCTTTCAAGCATTTGCTTGCGATGGTATAAAGACTAGAGGGTTATCAGGTAATCATAAAAATACAATTGCATACATTTACCAAAAATGAACGATTAAAAACATAAATTATTACATAAAATTGAACAAATATTACAAATTATAACGAACATCATAAACTGTGAATATTTACTGAGATATAATTATTAGGCTGTTTTGGTTTTTCATTGTTTTTTTCGAATTAAGACTGGGAATCGCTTCCTCGTGGACTCAAACTTATCTAAAAAAAAAAATGTTTAGAACTTGCTCACCGCATATTTAGTTTATCCATTTAAATATAACATAGGAAAGTAACGATACTTTCAATTAAATCACATTTTCTTATGAAGTTCAAATGTTACGATGTTTTACATAGTTTTTCACTTGGAACCAAGTGAAATGTTACTGTTATTAGAATAGCTCATTTTAAGAAATTTATAAAAATTTTGATTTATATTTTTTTAAATTTTTAACTCATTAGAGTCTATAAAGATGATCTATAACTAAGGTCTTTTCATAACGTATACAATTATTCTTGTTCAAACATTTTTTGGTGAAAAAGTGGCTAAGTTATAACTTTATAATATGTAAAAAAAAAAAAAAATTATAAAAATTAATTTTTACAAATGAGCTATTCTTATAAAAGTAAAATTTCACGTGATTCCAAGTGAACCTCTTATTACGTCCAACAATTTTATCACAAAGTACTTACCGAATAAAAATTACGTACATAATTCGCAAAATTAAAATGTCTGTATAAATAGCTCAAAAATGGCTTTAATTTTTTGAAAATTTGACTACGTCTAGAAAAGGAAAATATAAGTTTTTGTCTAAATTTCAAGTCTCTACGAAGGAAGGCTGTGAAATTCCGGAAATAAAATAACCGGAATGTTGAAACTATGGACTATTACTATGCCGAATTACAAAATTGAAAGAAATTAAAATACACCGAAAGAAAGATTTAAATAAAATCAAATACATTGAAAATAAAGTTGCCGAACGTAAAATCAACAGAATTTAAACACACTGATTGTAATCAGTTTGGAACTTAAAACTAATGAACAAAAAAATAAATAAAAAATAAAATTCAGTTTGAAAATTTACATTTCGGAATGTAACTAACTAGAAAAAAATATGCACGGAATTAAAAGGAATTTACATTCCGGACATTTGACGGTCAGAGTTAATTTACGTTCCTTAATTTTTTCTTTCCTAATTACATTTCAAAAACTTAAGTTCAATTCATTTAAATTCAATGCATATTGTTTGCTAGTTATTTATAGTCCGAAATTTAAGTTTTTGAACTGAATTTTACTTTTTTTTTTCTTTTGTCCATTAGTTTTAAGTTTCAAACCGATCACAAACAGTGTGTTTAAATTCCTTTTTACGGTCCAAGACTTAATTTTAAACATATTTTACTTTCTTCAAATCTTATAATACGGGAATATTATACTCCATGATTTCATAGTTCCGGTGGTTTTTTTTTCCGAGATTTTATTAGCATTCCGTGATTTTGCTTTCCGTGAGTTTTACCGTCAGAGTTATTTAATTCCGGCAAATTTGTATTCCTTGTAATTTTTTTTTCTCGTAATTACGTTTCATAAACTTAAATTTCAATTCGTTTCAATTCCATGTATATTATTTTCTTGTTATATGTTATCCTGGAATATTAATTCCTGAACTTTTAATGTCCAGCTGTTTTATTTCCGGTATTTTCTAGACAATTTAAGAAATAAGCAGCTCTACAATGTTATATTTATGTTATTTTTTATCGCCCTTATTTTCGGAGGTAAAACCATCAACTTTTATCTACTATCTACTTTTAATTTTCAAACGGCAACCTATATTAAAAATTATATAAATAGATGGAGTATCTGAGTGTTGAAATTTTTTTATTTCTGTCAAGCCGTGGACGAGATATTACATTTTTAAGTTTAGATTGGAGGGGAGTAGCGGTTAACACGCCGCGCACCGTACCGCCTCACACAATTGATTTGAGTCATTTATAAACATTTTAATTTTGTGAGTGTTAAAATTGTTAGGCTAAACAGAAATGCTTGAAATTTAACACGAGGTTCATTATAACTCGCAATTAATAAAATACGCGAGATAATAAACGGAGTGTTTTAATTGGCTGTCCTCGGGGTGAAAATTCGCTCCCTCTTCACGTGATTTTTCACTCAAACGATTTACCACGATAAGTCATCCATACGAATATTTTTCACTGTATTCCGCATTAATACCCTGTCTATATCATCCTATACCGGGTCTTCCCGACTTCTTATCCGCTGCAACTGCCCATCGTCCACGCATCGTGCGAATTATGTCCGTCCAATGTTTTAGAATTTTTTTCGACGCCGGCCCACACCGAGCGGACGTAAGAATGTCGAGTTTTTCGCTGTCGTTACAATGTTGCGGTGCGGGTACCGGCCTACTACGATATTTGTATACATTACAGTACAGGCACGGCACAGCGGTCCGCGAAGGTAACGAATTCGCATGATATTAACTGTGTAGTAATATTATGAGTGGGCTATACAATAATAACACACGATGATAATATCGCGTAAGTGTTATACAGGCACGGCACAGACACTCGAATTCGATATTTTTCATAGAAAAAAAAAAAAAAAAAAAACACACACACGCACATTACAAAACCGCGACGGCTCGTAGAAAAAAAAAAACCGATATTATTGTCACTCCGGAGGTTTTGTTTTTTTTTTTTTTTCCCGTTTGTTTTTCACCGGGAGTCGTGCTGCGGGAACAGAACGATGCGGGCCACTTGTATACGCGCATTATAGCCGCGTTTCTGTCGCGAGGGAGGGTATCGACGACGACGGGGGGTGGGCTTTTTTTTCTTCTTCGCCTAACCTACAACAACGGTAATAATAATAATAATAATGGTACGCGGTCTTTCGCGAGCCCCGGGAACACGGCGACGGCGAATAATAATAACAATAATAACAATGATAATAAACCGTTCGTTCGCGAAAAACGACATACTCTCCCGGAAACACTTGTGGACCCCGCCGCTGCCGTCGTCGTCGCAAGACAGTGCGCCAGCATCTCCGCGGCCGCGCACCTGGCCGCTCGGCGCGACCCTTCGACGCACGCACACCCGTCGAATAATATTTTTATTGTCGTATAATAGCGCCCGGCGTTTCACGAAATCCGCAAGGAGGTTTTTCATACGTTTTTTTCGACAATTTTTCCCCGTCCCACTTGTATACCTGCCTACGTATTAAACTATCGTGTTACAGGTATATGCGTTATTATTAGGGCTGTGCATTCGTAGGAAAGTGCATTTCGTTTGGCGATCGAGGAACGCAGCTTTGTTGGTACATAATTTGAATCGTGCGACAACAAATCCGTTTTTTCGACGTTTTTTATTTGTTTTTGGCCCTTTTAGTTCATATTTTAGGTCATATATTCCTTTTTTAGTTTATTTTCCAGTTTTTTTAATCAAATTCCGTCCATTAACATCTTTGAAAACATTTATTATTTTAACAAAATAATACATAAGAAAATGCAATTTAAAAAAAAAACATTTCAAATTAAAAACATTTAAATTCAAATTCAATCATTATTTTTATATATTTTTTTTTTTATCAAATAAATACATTTTATGCATGCAACATAGTATAATATCAATATAAATATAAAAATTAAATTAAAAACCATTTCAAGTGCGTTTTACACTACAATTTTCGTAATTTCAGTGCAGTTTTTGACGTTTCAGATGTATTTTTTTTTAAGGTTTTTTAGCGCGTTGAATTCACATCCCTATTTATTATTGTACGCGCGTGAGTACGATACTGTATGTTATGTACGTTTTTTTTTTTTAGGACGCGAGTAGTACCTATATATATATATATATATACTTGACAGTCTCGTTGTTCGCAGCGTGCAGAGTGTTACGACGTGTATTATTATGTTATCGTCGGGTACTCCGTACTACGCGATACCTACAGGGTACCCGTCGTATAGTATACGGGCGTGTCGTACGTACAGCTCCGTACGCGTATGTGTTTGTGATGCGTGTACTCGAAACGCGAAATTTCGTCTGTTCGACAATGCCCCGTCATAGAACGCGACGGTTGCGATCCGATGCGAGAGCGGCGGACAAAAGGATTTCCGCGGGCGAATTTCGTACGCGTCACGTCGCAAGCATACGGCGCTCAGGGGCCGGGAACCTTTTCGTGTAGACGAATCATTTTATAAAAAAAAAAAAAATAAAACAAATATCGCGAATTCGCGATTTTCAAAGAGCCGCGGCGGTTGAGATTGAAAACGAACGTACCGGTGTTGTAGTACAAAAAACCACTAATGTAATCGTTTACTAGGTACAAGCAATTCCGTTGAAAATCGGTGTAACGGGCATTAACCAAACCTAACGATCATACGTAATTGCGCGTCTTAAATTTCGGTGCGTTTGCGAAAAGGGCCACGGAACGCGCGTCAAGAGGAGCCGCAGGAGTTCCCGTGTGCATTATTACGACGTCGCGTTAACAGTTGTCCGCGTACGGGGCAATAACCGCCGCGTTATCGCATGGTCGTACATCTCGGTTCGGTTATGGTTATGGAAACACGAGCAGGGGCGTGAAAACGTCATAATAATTATGAATTATGATTGTAATTACGTCACGATAACGCGTGAGACACCGCGGCCGTGGTAAAGCTCATTAGTGGGGCCCGGTAGTATTGGCATCCGCGTACATTATTTCCGACGGCACCAATAAAACGTGCCGCGGGCAAGAATCGGATTATCCGTTTCGCGGGCACACCGCCGCGGTTCCGTACGTAACGGCGTGGTGGTTTTGTCGATTATTTGTTTCGTTTTGCGCATTTGTGACCCGGAGAAATATTTTTGCTGACACGGCCGTTTCGCTTTGAACAGTACAAACAGCATACGATTTATAACATTCGTATAAACGCGTTCGGAAAATACTGCGGCATTCCGGTCGTTGCCGCCGGTCTTATCGGACAATTATTCCCCGTTCGTTTTCAACGATTTGGTAATTTTTTTTTTTTTTTTTTCTAAATCGCTTCGCACTGTATATTGTTATCGGACGATCCTACTGTGCTACTATTTTTATTCACTTTTGCATAGTATCCGTTTTTTTTTTTTTTTTTTTTTTTTTGTTTTTTTTTTTTAAATTCCGAGCATAGGAGCGAGCAGGAATGTATTGGTTTTACGATGACGCTTATTTTTATTTTTTTTCTGTGGACGACTCTTTTACCACCGGTTTCACTGCGACGATTTCGATCATAACCCTTTTTTCCGAAAGCAAATCTGGCCGAGGCGGTACTTTAGATATTTTCCCAGCTGGTTTCATAATAAATGGGAAAACCGGGAAAATAGGTACAATATTAATTAATTAATAAATATTGTTAATGAAAACATGTAACGCGTACGCAATTATTTTACCACAATGTGACACGTATATTGTTGACAAAGCAACACTATAAATGAGTGTAGAATGTCTAGATGGTACTTTTAGGGAAGTCATTTTTTGGTTTTCCAAATGGTTTTCATGATAATTGGGAAAAACCGGGATAAAATGTGGTTATTTTTCGTTAGCGATGATTAATCTTTGCTTACCGATACACATTAAATTTCACATCTACCGCTTAAACCAACTTCCGGTCCGTAACAGTGACAGCCCCCGTTTCCATTGTTCTTGGACAACACTTTTAGCCGCGGTTTCGTGATATTTAAGAAATGTATTCACACGTTTGTCGTTTTCGAGTTTATGTTCGTTTGGTTTAATGCGCGCGGATAAAATTGTTTGGCAGAACAAAAACGCTCGGGGTTTCAACACGGAACGCTATGCGTGTGGGGTGGCACGGCCCTGCGCGCGGCGTCCGAATATTAGTGTTACATCGTTATACACTCTCCCCTATCTGAACTTAAAGGTGGAATATCTCGTCTACGGGTAGACGGAAATCGTAAATGTCTGACGCCGAAATCTATTCGAACCGACGGACCGTCGGAGTCGGTCTATTTACGGTTTTTACCATTTATTGTGAAAACCCCTAAGAAAACCAACAAACGACCTCCCAAAAGTGCCGCTCCCGTCAGGTTTCCTTTCAGAAAAAACGTTACACTTGTAAATCGGATCAAGATTTCTAGCAGAAAAGTCGATCACGGATAAAAAATGAAGAAAAATAAAAATAAACACCATTGTAAAATCTAGACGAAAATCCTTTTAGGCGATTATACATCGAAAAACCCGCGTGCCGCGTGCGTTTTTCTCCGTTCCGAACGCGACCGAATGCTCGCGACGTAAATTTCCAATCGACCCGCGGAAATTCGTTCGGGTAGTTTTCTTTAAAGTATTATTGAAACGCGGTATACTGCACCAATTATACGGAGAACTGCTGGCGACGAGTATTAGAGGCGAAAAATCGAGTGAAAAGGATCGCGAAATGCATCGAGTCCCGGGGCCGGTCCCGGTCGTGATAATAATACTATCAAAACGGCGCCGCCTTTGTCCGCGCGCACACGGTTATTATTATGTTAACGTAATATAATACGCGCGCGCCCTGTGACGATATGCGTGTGGGTACGGTGGTACGCGGAAACGTCGTCGCCGGCAAATTAATTCGCTTGTGCGATACGCGGAACGGTGCGGCCGCCGCCGCCGTAATAATCTGTCGGTTGACAACGGCAATGGTTTGCGCGACGGTGACGTGTAGTAGGTACAGAGCCGCGGTGTACGTTGTCGCCGCCGTCAATCAACCGGTCTATTCAATGGGCCGGGGAAAAGCGGAGGACGCGACGGAAAAGTGCATCGCGCCGCCGGCCGACTATGGGAAATCGAATTATCACGTGGTCCCGATCGCGCGGTTTATCCGAGCGCGTACGGCGTGCAATAATAATTATTCAATGTTTATGCGCGATCGAGTTAATTAATATATTATGTTCGCGTCGTGTGCGTCCGACATTTAAGGGGGTCGCGTAAACCCGCGCAACAATAATAGCGAAATTTAAGAAGAAAAAAAAAAAAAAATGTCAAATTTACCGCATAAAAAAAAACTAAATATAACATTTATCGTCGTGTAAATTTCGTCGGTTCAGAAAAACGGAGGGAACGCGCGTCGACTGATTTGCAACTTATTATTCGGTAAAGCCGAGAATCGATAATTTTTTCTGCTTTAATTTCCACGTTAAACGCGTGTCCATTAAAATGGTTATTATGAATAACGAAAAAAAAACAATAAATACGAACACGCTTCGTACGATGGACGGGGCCACTGGGGAAGGTAGGACACAGAGAGGAATTTGATGAACATCATCTGTACGTGGAGGGTTAATCTTTGCTAACCGAAAACGATTCTGAGCGGAGTTCGGTTGTACACATATTAAAAGGCAGTAATATTCACGATTTGAAAAAAATACGTTTCGTACGTTTTTAAATAGTGCGAAATAATTGGTTAAAAAAAAGCTTTACATTTATTATTACCATTATTTATTTTTTTTTATAAAATAAAATACGTTATAAACGTCTAGAATAAAACATGGAAAACGGAGTTCAATGCGGGGTTTGTAGAATTTTTCTCTCCTATGAATTTAAAAAAAAAAAAAAAAACAAATTAATAGCCGATACAGTAAATAATAATTAAATTCGGCCGATTCTACAGAACAGTATAACCGTTTCCGTGTATGGTATTGTATTTTTTTGGGCGAAACGACATTGCGCCGGGCGCCTGAAAACCTTGAATAATTATTGTTATCGAGGATTTCTATTGGCTGTCAATAAAATAACTATAATACATAGTGTAACGAACGGTTTTTTCACCCGCCGTACGTATCTCGTTTTGTATTAATATTGTCGTTACAATATTCAAACAACGAAAAACGGCTGCCGTCAATCAACCGTGTAATATTTGAATACCGGTTCGTTTTTAATATTATTTAGTTTTTTTTTTTTTTTTATCATAGCCGGGTGTGTTGTGTTATTGCGTACAAACACACCGCAGTTTGTGTGTTACACGTTGATACGCGCATATATTAACGATACGGAAATATTGTAATGTACGGCACAGACGATAATAATATTACGGGTCTCTTTGTGCGTTATTGTATACAGGGCGATTCGTTTGTCGCGGACCGGCGATTATCTCGGAGGATGTCAAGCGAATTCGATTTCCGGTATTGTTCGTTGCAACCGTTGTGAAACAGTTTATTTGAAAACGACTTTCGATTTTTACGCCGATACAGAGACGTATAAAACACCTCAACCTAAAACGAGTACACGCCGGAAAATATTACACTGCGTTTCAGGGATCCGCCGTTTCAGAACATTTCGGAAACAATAGCAACTATAAAATGTTATTTTCGGTGCTGAAGCAATATGGTCGTTACTCGTTTTGGTTAATTGATCAATAAATATCGACTGCCACCCGATAAATAGGAACGAATTAAAATTATATGTTTATATACATGTTTGTGTTGAATTTTCTTCAACGAGTTGACGAATTATTCCACTTTTTAGTTTGGATAGGAGCATATTATAATGGTATTGCAGCATCATTTGTGTGATGGCACGACGCATGGTGTTCAAATTAGTCAAAAATGTCAACGCCGAAATGTATTTAAACTGAAATTTAACACCCATTTAAAGAGAATTTGAATAAAGGTTGCTAATATAAACCATAATTGGTTAATGATTTCAATGAAACCAATCTTGGAATGAAAAACCTTTAGAAAATCATATAACGATCTCTCCGGCGAGTGCATCAACTAGATCCAAAATGCAACAAAAAAAGGTTTTTTTTATTAGAGCAAGATTTCTAGTAGAAATTTGCTCAAAGTTAGGCTCACAAAAAAAAAAAAAAAAAAAAAAAAAAAAACACAGTAAAACCCATAGCTCCGCTCAGAATCTTAAATGAAACGATATTTTAACCAAATAAGTATTGCAGTACGCAAACTTTGGAAAACAACGAAAAGCGCATTTAAATTCCAGTTCTAATTTTTCTATACATTATACACGTCACGTCGAACAGCAAAGTTTCTGAACATCAGTTTTATCACAACGGTGATAGGCAACTGTATTTGTATGTGATAAGGTATGTATAGGGTATCCAAAATTTAATTTATAGGCAGGTATACAGGTACGGACGGTAATATCGGACGGTAAAAAAAAGTTATTGAAATCGATAAATTACTCTGAGTGGAGTTCTTGACTAACGTGATCGTTACCTCTTAAGGTTACCCATGAGATTACCAAAAAAAGTTTAAAAAAACGCGATCCTCCGTATTCTAAAAATTACAATTGTTGAATCCGACTTCAGAGATGTCAAAACTCTATGTGTTGTACGCATTTTTTTTGAAATCAGTGTAAACCGTATTTGTTGTCAATTAGCCTGTTTTTTTTTTTTTTTTTTTTTTTTTTTAAAAAAAAAGGGGGGGTGGAAATCAGAAAAATAGTCTAAAAAAAAAGTATATTGTATAACTATAAAATGTTATATTTCGGTTTTTTTTGCGTTTCTTATTTTAAGGGATGAAACCACTACCTACAATTTTGATTTTCAAGCAGGAACCTATACTGAAAATGGCATGAACAGTATTACTTTGAATAAATGTTTGTGATGAAATTTCTGATATCCGTCAACCTGTTGACGAGATATTCCACTTTTATGTTTAGGCAGGACACTATTGAAAACGTCGGGCGCTGTAAAAAAAAACGAAATGTTCCATCGTGCGTTTTACCGAAATTATTTTTATCGGGCAAATTTTTCCCCACTTATTTCGACGATAATTATTGTGTCTACCGGGTGTATGCATTTTGTTTTTTTATTTTTTTTTAATCGTGACCCGGAACTGCGGTCTCTATGCCCCGCTGTTTATGTACTGCGCGCAAAGTCTATAAAACGCGTATAGGATGTATGTTATTATCAATATCGAATATCGCAGTATACGTGTGCAGTGTACGTACATGTGTATATCCACGCATAGGCATACTGCCGCGATATCCCCTTCGATCGGATGTACACCACCTGCCGCGGGTGAGTGACCCGGGCGGCTATAATACCGGAAACAGTTACGACGACGACGACGACGACGACGGTGACGACGACGACGGTGACGACGGCGGCGGTGACGAGATCCGGTAGTTGGAAGAGGGGGCCATGCCATCGAAAATGAGAGGAGAAAAAAAAAATTAAATAAAAATATGTGTTTCGTGTTTACGGAAAATAATGATCGCCGTGACTAATAATTCGAGGGACGGCGCCGACGGGTACCCACGTTTTCTCCGACGGCGGATAGCAATACCTATAAATACTGTATCGTCCCGGTACGCGTATTCATCATAGTATAACGCCCGCACCGGGCTTCTCCCACGAACCAGCCCTTTGTCCACTGGGTGTTTTGAGCGGACCCGATTCGTTTTGTTTTAACAGGTCCCCCGTCCCCACCCCGGAATCGTTGCGCCGCGATTCCACCGCGATTCCCGGGCGGACCGAGAAACGCATTGGTTTCGCAACGACATTTGTTTTGTTTCGATTTTTCCATCAGAAATTGTTCTTCGAGTTTCAAACATGGCACTTGTAACGAAAGGAAATTTTTGAGGGGTGGTGATTTAATGAGGTCGTTTTTCGATTTTCCAAAGTGGCTCACGCAGTGTACGGGAAAAACGGGAAAATGTACGAAATGGATTATTTTTAAATCGTAAATATTACGGCCTTTCAAAACGTGTATAACCGAACTCCAGTTGTACGTGAGAAGTTGGGAAGGTATGATATATAGAGGGGACATTTAATGTCTTATGTATTGATTTCTACCGTAGAAATTAATAATTGCTAATGAAAAATGATTCTGATCGGAGTTCGTTTATACATGTTTTAAAAAACCGTGATATTTACGGATTCGATACTAATAATTTTGTAAATTTTCCCAGTATTTCCTATTTATCACGAAAATTCTCGGGAGAAAAAAAAACGACCTCCTTAATGTACCGTCCCAGTCAGATTTCCTTTCGGAAAAAGTGCTACACTTGAAAATCGGAGCAAAATTCCTGGTGGAAAAATGTTCACAATTTTTAAAAAAAATAAACATCAACGGTGAAACCAATACATTTTCGGTTTCGTTCAGAATCTAAAATGAAACACGTGGCGAACAAACCCGATCACAATTGAAAACCGTCGAAAGGAATACAAATGTCATCGCGCGTTTTCGGGCCTCCGTGAAACACCCTGTATATTATCCCGATTGTCTGTTCGGGCGTATTATTGTATTGCGCGCACGCGTGCAGGAAATCACTGCGGGATGTCGGTCGTGCGGGTATCTAATACATACACATAAAAAACACTCGCGACTGAATCCGTAGAAAACAAAACCGACGGACGTCGTGCAGTCCTTTACACCTTCGGCTGTTTTTCGTGCGCTCTACGAAATCCCGAATGTGCGTAACGAAAAAACACATAAGAAAGCGCACCTGCCGCTCGCGTTTTTGTAGCAGACGAGCCACAAAGTTCCCGCCGCAGACGTAAGAAAAACATTTTGGGTTTTTTTATCTTTTTTTTTTTCGTTTACTACATATTATTTATCATACAATAGTCCGTGTGCTCTTTAAATAAATTCGATTATCGATCGGATGGAACACCAGCGTGATTTCGCATTTGATCGAAAGTCAAGGAATACGGGTTTATATCGAAACGCGGTAACGCTCTATCGCATGCGACTTTAGTACATCAAAACAATTATTTGTTAACAATATATACAAATTAAATAAATTATATCAATACAATTAATTGTAATACCGTCCGTCGCTATAATACTTAAAAAGTCTAGAAATCGAAACGAGAACGGGACGAGCGCGCTTGAAAAATCACCCTGTATATTGCCGTCATTAGCAATAACGCCGCAAGTCATTAGACAACGTTTTTGAGAAAAACGGGCTTTTATGTTTTGCATTTTCTAAAATTCATAATACCTCTTGCGTTTTACTTATCAAAGTATGATGCGGATTTTCACGTGTCATCTTACACGATGAATGCAATGGAATAAAAACAAATATAAATAAACCATTTCTGAAGTACTTATCTAACTTAACTAACTATAACTAGCCTAGCTTTCAGTGGTAAGAAACGCGTACGGAATAGTGAACAGAATTCACGGGTAACCGTACACCTAACTATAACGAATAACTGATATATTGAATCATTAGCAAAGCTTTTATATTATTATACACACTTTTATTATATTTTGACGATTTATTGATTATACGATATTACGATAAGCAAAACCACAGATACGAATTATAAACGCCGCAAATTATAATATTTTCATTGTATACTAGGCAAAAATGCCGTATCTTCATTACTATACATATATACGGCGTTGGTATGGTTATTGTACGGCGTTATCACCTATTCAAAATGCATTTGTCGACCAATTACTGCATTATTTTATCGAAAAAAATATTGCTACAGGAGAATAGCTTTAGACATACGGCGTGTAGACCTAAAACGTCCGAATTTTACGATTTTTACGTGTAGCAACTTTTTTGAAAGCTCAAGTTGTCTAGACTGCACTTTAGAATGATCATTATTAGATTATCAACGCCGTTTTATAAATAAAAGCACTTGGGCGGGAAAAAAACGTAGGAAAACGTATAGTTTCACGATTTCATTATTTTATAAAAACACGGACGACGTTTTCTACCAGATAAAATGATTTAATCGAACAATCGAATTTTAATTTTTGGAAGTTTTTTCGCTGTAATTTCGGTTATAAATACACGTAGAGACTTGATACTTGGTAATAATACTTATATATGACTTACCTAGACGTGGTGAAATTTCCAAAAGTCAGCGGACGACTTTTTTTTTTTTTAATAAGCATTTTGAAATCAAATTTATACGAAAATCGCAAAAAAAAAAAAAAAAATTACCGTACTTCAAATTATGTATTACCGAACTGCGCTCGGAATCGTCTTTCGTCAGCAATGACTTATCGTTGCTTACAGATATAAATGAAATAACCTTACGTATCCTACCTTCCCGATTTCTCACCTACAGCAGTGGCCGCTCCCATCCTCAGTATCAGATTGTTTTTTTTTTTTTTTATGCACTGTATTAATATACCTACATCGAATACGTGCGTGCGAAAAATCAGAAAAAAACCCGTCGCCGGTTAGGAATTTCGTGCGGCCGTTTGAAACCGCGCGTGTAGCGCTCCCGCGGGCGCTCGTCGTAATATTTTTACGCGAAGACAGCGCGCGGCGGGGCGGCGATACCACTTCCGCCGCCTTCGCCTCTCCGTAATTAAAAACCAGGAATCGTTTTCGGCAAAGGCGTCGCACTAATTAAAAACGGGTATGCTTACACTATTGCCCTTTACCCTTATACACGTATATTCCGGGTCGTATTATATACACGGTGTATTATATTGTTATATTTTTAATATAGCTCCCGGTGCAGCATAATATCAATTAGATCCGCGTGAACGGCGAGTTGTTCATTCGTTATTTAATAGCAATAATGGTAATAATAACAAAAACAACAATAATTAAGTATGCGACGTGGTGCAATATCGCGCGACGACAAACTCGCACTTAACTATGTCATAATATAAAACTTTGTATAATACGCGAAGACGCATAACGGAAAGTACGATATTATATTTTATACACAGGCGTGTACTGCGGGGTTCTATTATTGTGCCGGGAAATATTATTAAATAGGACCCGTTTATGAACGTAAATCGTAAACATTCTTCGAGCACCAACCTAACATAACCAGTTATACACGTATAGCTATCTAAGAAACCAAAAGGATGCTACAGGTATAATGTAAGGAAGCAATAAATGTATAGTTTAAGGGTCTGTATGTGTTAAGGGTCCGCCGGAAAATTCCCGGTACCCCGGTGGGCCGATAAGCGCCTGTATATATGCATAATATATAGATATCTGTATCTATAAAATAGGGGTTCTTGAAGTATGGTGGTGTTGGAGAAGAACGTTAAAAATTCCATGGGCAGAAAAGGTGAAAAATGTTGAGGTTTTTATAAAAAAATGAATGCCCAGGAAACAATATGGAATACACTGAGGCTGAAGAGAAAAACATGGAACGGATATCTAATAAGGAATAGCTCTTGGATAACTACGACAATAGAGGGAAAAATTGAAGAAAACTTGGAAGAGCAAAGCCTAGAACACCTTTCATAAAACAAGTGATGGAGGACATGGGAATAAAAGCGTACATGGAACTAAAAAGAAATACAGAGGACAGAGAAAAACGGAAGGAAACATTTTAAAACAGCAAATATTTCCCATTTATAAATACATATGCAATTTATCAACCTGTACTCGTTCGGTTAGGTTTTACCTAAAAGGAGTTAAATTTTAAACTGTTATCACACGGTAAATCTGATATTATTGTTATTATGCACATTATTAACATTTCTGGAAAAGTGATCTCTATTTGAATCCGTGTTTGAAAGGGGAGGTTGCTATTTAAAAATTTAAAGTGGATATACTATCGTTTCGGGTACAAATTAGTGTATATTGCATGGCGCACGATAAATTAATCGCCCTGTGTATATTATTAATGATAAAATAACGACAACGGGCGGCGAGGAGTTACAAGTGTGGTAACGGGTTCTCGTTTGTTACATTAATAATAATAATAATAATAATAATAATTTATTGTTATTAGTTTCGTCGCGAGTTTTCTTTGACGTTTCACGCGTTCAAGTTTATATATTGTCTTTTCTTCTGTATTATTAAATATCGTACGAGTTATCTTACAGTGTTCGTATTATTACCTATAGTCTATATTGCAGGGTGATACATTTTAATTGGATTTGAAAATAAACGGGGAAGTTATATCTAGTTAAAAATTAATTTTAGAGTTGAAATTTTTGATTTCCGTCAACCCGTTGAAGAAATATTGCGCTTTTAAGTTGGGCTATAAGGGGCGAGGAGTATAGTGGCATATCGTGTGTGTGGCGGTGTGATCCGCGGTATTTCAATAGCTCCACCACTAGGTTGGGGCGACCAAAAAAAAAAATATAAACAACGAAACACTAAAAATAAACACATTAAACACGATGTAAGTATAATACGTATATTAAGTAAACCTAATCATAATTATCAAGTCGAGTTCCCACGATTCGTGTATTTGCCGATTATTTACGATTAGTCGAGTTAACTCAATTAATCGGCAAGTTAACACGAATTTCCAAATAGACCATTTCCACGGCTCGTGCATTTGACGAACGTACCCGATAGCTGAATAATCGCCGAATACACGGATATTCGCCATATAACCTCAAATTTACGCCGGTGAACATTGAATAACCCAATGTCGAATATTCGTCGCGTCGCGGGATTGTGGGAATGCTATACCGCGATTATTATTTTACTGACAACAATCTCTTCGATTCCTGTCACTTTTACTTTTACAAGTCAACAATATCAACAATATCGTATAAGTACTCGAGTACTCCGTTTCCTCTACTCGGCGAATATCAACGAATAGCGAATAATCGGCAATTACACGAGTCGTGGGAACCTGTTTTTGGAATTTACAAAAACAAAATAAACGTAAACTATATTAATGTTCTTGACTACCTACAAATAAAATACACGCATACACAAAAAAAATTTTATTTTCATGATGGCGGTCGATCAATTTCTTCTCCTGCTGTTTTGTGTACTTTCGTGCCGAACTAATTACGTACAATATAATTTATTATCGTCAAATAAAACACTGTAAAAATCATTACAGGAATCGTTTTTAAAATGTGATCATTATTTATTGTGTACCGTATTATCGTAATACAATATTCTCGCTGGAATGGTCAAAAAAATAACCCACAAACACCATTGTAAAGTAGATTTTATTGAATATAGTCATAAAGACGTCAAAAAAAAGGTCAAGGTATACATTAGGAAAATAACGGGATTAATACTACGGGACAGACTTGAAAAAACGGGACAAAATGCGTCCCGTATAACTTTTGTTTGAACAACGGCACAAAAAGTTGAAATACGGGACAATCCCTTATAGTACGGAACATATATGTCCACTCTACACTAGACACCAGTTCATAAATTGTTTTAAAAACCGAATTCCGAAAAAAGTCATTACGGAAAATCGAGTGCGTAGACACTTAAACGGATCGCGCAGGACGACATGACCTATATTTTTCGTGCAACGTTAATTTTCTTGGTCAAAAAGCCTTTGGCCTTCTTACATCCTCTCTCGGTCCCAAAATATTGCCGATAAACTATATGATGGCAACAATTACGAAGAAATTTTGCGTTTGTATTAAAACAGATAAATATTGTCAATATCATAGACCGATACTAATAGATTAGTGTTATCCGAAAAATATGTTTTTTTTTTTTTTTCATTTTGATGCCGGGAAAATTATCGCTATAAAATAATTGTTAGTATCACACGCGAAAATAGGCTCTGAAGTGAAAAATAGCTCAATCTTTCGTAAGACATCCATTATCTCGAAAAGTATAATATGGTAAAATTGATGCTCCCAAACTTTTCGAACTGTATTTACCTATCAAGTTCGTGGTGCCTATACCAGTTCAATGGTCGATTCTCGCAAAATAACCGTATTATTTAAAATTATGAAAGTCACTCTAACATATTTATAACGAACTTTCGGTTTGAATGGTTGTCTTAAATTCATTCGTTCATTTATGTAAGACAAATATTTAGCACAAATTTCAGATCGCTAAAATTATTTTTCGCCAAATTACAACGAAAAATACAAAATAAATAAAATATTAAAAAAAAAAACCGTAATATTTCAGCTTATCTGATGTTTTCTATGGGTTTTTTTACCCATTTAAAACGAATACGAGACAAAAATATCTCGTCATTTTTTGATTGAATCATCAATATTTCTGGTAAAAAACATAAGTTGTAAAAAACGGACATACTTCGCACGATGGGTGAGTTGTAGGTGAGAAGTTAAAAAAGTAGAGGGGAAATGTGTAACGTATATTTGCATGAAATGATTAACCATTTCTAACGAAAAACGATTTTGAAAGGCCTTAATATTTACGAGTTGAAAATAATACGTTTCGTAAATTTTCCCGTTTTTTCTACGTTTTTTCACGGGTTTCCCCGTTTATTATGAAAACTTTAAGGAAAAAAAAAATGACTTCCCTAAAGTATTACCCACAGCAACATTTCTGGTGGAAAAGTTGTTCACAGAAATAAATAAAATAAAAATAGATATCATTGTAAAACCAGTAACATTCCTCGGCTCCGTTCAGAATCTTAAAAACGGTCTCCTCGATGCACCAACCAAACTAAATCTGTTATCGGAAACCAACTCTATAGTTGATGCCTGGAGCAGGTTCGACCGGTCGAAAACTCACAGGAAAACATGATGACGGATTATAATACGCGCGAGAGTCTAAAACGGGTTGAGATTCGGAAAAACCCGGTCCGAACTGGTACGTGCGGCGCAGTAAGCGCGCCGGCCGGGGATTCGGGTGCGAGCGCGTGAATTTCATACCGTGATACAATTTGTACGCCTGTCGCGTACCAGAATTCGATTTGTTCGTAGCGCGCGCGCGGTAAAATCGCCGCGCGTTTACGTGTGACGGGGCGACGCCGATGCGGTTATAACATGGTGGTGGCAGCGCGGCGGCGGCGGCGGGGGGAGTGCGCGGTACAATACTTGTAAACGATTGACCGTTAGATTTTTCGAAAAATCCCGCAGCACCGGTCGCGCCGGGCCAGCTGATGACGGGATTTTTTTTTTCCGCACGTTTAGCCCCTCGCCCGATTCCTCCCGCCGTCATTATATAATAAATAATAATCGCATTTACCAGCGCGCGCGCGTATAGTACGTACGTACGCGGCGTTTTTTTTGTTTTTTTTTTATTCCTTTCGCCGAGACAGCTGCTGCACGCGCACACCCCACATCACGCGTATACGCGCAGTACGCACAGAGTACACCCCCTTCGCGCGCGCGCAACGTAACCCCGCGCATAATAACATAATACATAATATACGCACCTATATAATATAATAACATACGTACGCGTACGTACGCATACGTCCCAGTGCATCGATGACGACGCGCGGCGGCGGCGATATGGGCACGCGACCCGGTATTGTCTCCGGGTCCCCTCGTCGAACGCCGCCCGCCCGCTCGCACCTCGCGCGCGCGTGTGCTCCGACGACGATGTGTCATACCGGCCGTCACGCGGCGAGTACGGCGAAAAAAAAAAAATTAAAATAACCAACGTGTACTACGCACCTGGCCCCGGTGCAGCGTGTCTGCACAATATTATACGCAGCGCTCCGCGGGGGCTGGGGGCACCCCACGTAGTCTGCGCGCGTATATACTTACGCGTATTCACTATACGCACACTCGTATGTATATACACGCGCGATATTATACATTATTATTGTCCGCGTATGTACCAGTAGACGTTCATTGGGGTGCCGACGGTGTGTTGTGTACTTATACTTACACGCGTGTACGCGCGCGGTATGTAGGAGGTACGAAACACCCGGCTCGTGTGCCCGCCACTCTGCCCGCCTTGCGCGCCGCGTGAACTGCGAGCGGAGCGCGCGTTCCGCCGCCGCCGCCGCCGCCGCCAACGGTTCGGGCGAACAAATACGCGGAAAAACAAAAACAAAAAAAAATACGAGCCGATACTGGGGACGGGTTTGTCGCTGGCGGAAAGTCGGGAACGGGGGAGGAGGCGCGGGGGGGGGGAAAGCCGTTCGGTCGGCGATAAATCATTTCCGACGAAACGCTTCGAGGAGTAGTTTGGCGAACACGCGCGCGGCTTTGACAGTATCGTGTAACGCGCTGTCGCGTACAGCGTTGTCAATAGTTTCGGCAAACGATTCGCGACGACGACGTCTACGGCGGTTGTCGGTCGGCAAAATATCGGCCGCACGGTTAACACAAACGTTTCGGCGACACCGCGGCCGGGTAACCATCGGACACGCGCTGAACTTTGCCGAAAAATCGCGTCGCCAAAACGCGCCGATCGTAACGCGGCGGCCGGGCTCGGAATAAGGTCCCCGCGGCCGACCCGCCGACCTATTGGGCGCCAGAGCTTTTGCGCGTCCCGTGGTAAAATATCGTATTGTTTGAAGTCCGTTTTTTTTTTATTTTATTTTTTTACTGTAAATTCGGCGACAAAAAAAAAAGACGATTACAAAATCAAATTGACAATAATTATTGTATCGATTTTCCACCTATACCCGAAGACACGCACGACTCTTACGGGTTTCGTATTAATGTTTTGCCTTCAAAACACTTTACGTTCCACCGGCCAACTATTCCGCTGTTGCCCTGCGGCGGGAACAAATGTTTGCGTGTACAATACGCGCCCCGGGTCCAAGGAATTCGGATTTCGGGGCGGTGTCGGGTGGCGACGGACCTGTCGCCACTCCGCGCAGTATAAAGATTGGGGCGGTCGGTGCACGTATTTATAACGTCTCCCGGTGCGCGTTTTACACAATAGTATCAAGGAGGTGGTGCCCTGCTGCAGGTCCGCGGCAAGTCTTATTCCTGAGCAGCTGTGCCCTCCGGGGCGACAAACACGCACCCGGCACGTCGACGATGACGTCGTAAGGATACGGTGACGTCGTATCGGATAAGATTGCCGCGATGACGTCGTGGTTATTAAGATTGTCGTGCACCTGGTGCTGCAGCGCAGGGGGCGCAGACCTGTTGTTGTCGGTTTTATTAATAACATTATTATTTGTTATGCAGTCGTTTCTTCAACGGTATTTAAAGGCGTTCACCGCCGCCGCCGCCGCCGTCCGATGCACATTTTTACGTCATCGGTTTCTTATTGTACCCTGCATTGTAGACACTATTCAATGCGTTTTGTACGACTCGGTGTAATCCTCGGTGCGGCAGATCAGAGGGGTCTCGCAAGACGGTCACCGTTCATTCATAACAATATTATTACCCGGCATCGTCGTCGTCGGTTGCGTATTCATTCATGTTCAAACGCCGCTCATTCATTCGTATAATATAACACAATACGTATCACAAGACAACATTATGGTCGTGATCGAACGAATGCGTTATTGTTATTGTTGTTGTTGTTGTCGTTGTCGTCGTACTTACATGTTTACGCTCGTAAATTTCTCAGTACCCAAGCATAATTCAGAAGAATATCATTCCAACACTCGATGCATATTATTTCTTATTTAACGATTAATAATTGTATACGATAACGTCATAATGTATTTGATTATTTATCACGGGGTTTTAGCTAATCAATTATTTGAAATTTCGTAATTTCCGTTATAACGTTTAAATTATACACGATGACTTAGGATTTATCTGCACTTTTATTTGTCACAGCGGTGGCGTAGCCTGAAAATATGCCGTATGTGGAATGGAAAAGAAAAGGGGTTAATTTCGAAATCATTTCTTTCCCTAGGAAAAAAAAAGAGAAAAAAAAAATTTCCATTAATTTAATTGTTTGACTGTTTTATCTGTTATGCTTCAATGGCGGAGTAAATTGTATTTAATTACTCAATTTAATCAAACAAACATTAACAATAATATTGTTTACTTTTTAAACACTCAAACGCAGTAATTTAAACGCTTAAGTTGTTTTCGGAGACATTTCTGGAGGGGGTGGGGGGAGGAAGATTTGAAACATAACGTTTTTCGAATAATGCGTACAGATATCGAATAATTTAATATTTTCGTTCAACGCACAATTACTAGAACAAAAATGCGTTTCCAAACAGTTTTCATGGCTCAATTACAATACGCAATACAGACTACCGGAGTCGATGGTCCGCATATAATACGGACGAACGCGGTAGTACCGTTGACACGCGCGATCGCGTTTCATTAAATCGTGTACTGTATAGTTATTGAACATCTTTTGAATAATTATACTGCAAAATACCACCGCGAGTGACGATGTGGCTCTGTTATGCACTTTTGTTTAAAGAGTATAAAAAAACCGACCGTTTCTGAACACATCCCGTTAGTCATGATCTACTCGTAATACCAGTCGCGTGCGTCGTCATCGACGAGTTATTTTTCGTCGAATAAACATCAAGATTCCGGTGAACCGTACAAATAATAGCTGCTGATTAAATATACTGTATATCATTGCGCGCACAAAATATTTTCGGTAAAAAAATTGTCGGCGCCTATATCGTTTGTTTATACAACACACTTATATTATTGCATTCGAATGCGTTACATCATTCCCTTTAACGAATATATTACAATCGATAATACACTGTAACGTTACTTTAACGTAATTTTTAGCGAATCAACATTTTTTTTTTTTTTTTCTGATTTGTTACTGTTATGAGCGGGCGAAACCGTTTTCGACCAAAACGAACTTTTCCCTTTTCGGCCAGCGTTACATTTCGGCCGTTCTCCAATGATCGTTTTCGGCCAGTGCACTATTTTGGTCGCCAATGTAAGTTTTGTGATTTTTTTTAAAAAAAAAAACCAAAGTATGCATACGATTTTAATCGTGTTTCTTTTCTTGTTGATATCCACGATGTTTACAACAGTTATAAAAAAAAAGTATACGAAATAATTAAAAATAAAACCACATTATTGGATCTACTTATTACGTTCGTATTGCATGATCGAAACAAACTGAATATTTTTCAACCATATTCTGATGACTAGTAAACATTTTTTTATGAATCGTTAAAACAATTTTATTTTTTTCTCGTTTAAAATTATGAAGATACAATTTTAAACTACTTCTTTTCAATGTATCATACTCAATAAAAACCTAATTATTAAAATATTAAATAATAGATACCTTCATAAATGCAAAGGAGGCGATCGCCCCTGTAATCTTACATCGATGACCAAAATAGTGCACTAAAACGGTTATTGTGGAATGACCGAGAAGTAACACTAGCCGAAAAGGGAAAGGTCTATGCTGTATTTGTTGGGCTACTGTTGTTGATGGATATAGGATAAAAGTACAAGGTAATTCGATTTATAACACCGCAAAATTTGCGAATGAAAACGAATTAGGAAAGCCTACTCTGCGAGCGCGCGAAAACTTCCCGGTTTCTATACAGCGAATTTACTAAACTATAATTCCGTAAGTATGATTTTGAAACGCGCAAAAACTTATGTAAATTAAATGTCTTGATTGATTTAAATTGTAAATGATTGACAGGCAATTTTTTAAGCAATTTTTTAGTATATTTTATATTCTGGTGCTTATTTTTAAATATTGGTTTGTATGCATGTATTCAAATTTCTTGACAATTATAACTTCAGCCTTCAATGATATTTTATGATTTGGAGGCATACCGGATGGTATTTATGAATTTAAAGAACCCTGTAGGAAAATGAAAATATCGTAAAAAAGTTTAATATTGCCGTTAGAAACTTGAAACATAATATAAAAGGTATTGTAATATATACAATTTATATTACATTCAAATTCCGGTTTTTGAAATTGGTAAATTTTACAACACTATTCAAACACCAGCTGGCGTTGTACCGCTACACAAATTATACTCCACTACTCCCCCCCTACCAAAACTTTGAAGCGAAATATCTCGTAAACGAGTTGACGGAAATCAAACATTTCAACACCAAAATTTATTTTATCTAATATTGTATTTATTTAAGGAATTTTTAAAATAGTTTCTCATAAGAAAAATCAAAGTTGGTATTGCCACATGATATTCCTTAAAATGCCGTGACAAATCTAAGTATACGAAAATATGCATACTTTAACCCTAAAAATGGGGTGAACAATGAGCATGCTTAATGAATCACCCTGTATATGTATAATATTTATTATATTTTAATGGCACGCTTGGAAAAAAAAAAAGGTAATGGGACTAGGCTCCATGTCACATCGCTTACAAAAAATGTAATATTGAAACTGAAATTTTGACAAAACGTGCTATGTGAGAAAAAATGTTTTAGTCGAAAATACGCTAACGATTTTCTAGTAAATTCAGAAGGATTCAGTTTCCAATAAAAGTTTGTTTTGCAATAATAATAAATAAAGCACAAGGTCAGATATTCGCCTAAAACTCTGGCGTAGATCTGGAAATTGTATGCAATATTTTTAAAAATCAGAAGACCCGACCATTTATTTTATACTTTTATGAATCACAAAAAAAACTATAGTACATTAAGAGATTTTGACTTAAATTATTTTAGACTCTGAGTGGAGCAAAGAAGCTTTATGATGGTTTTACAAAGATGTTTATTTATTTTTTTAACTGTGTGCAAGTTTTTTAAGTGTAGAACTTTTTCTGAAAGGAAATTGGACTGGGAAGGTACTTTAAAAAGGTTATTTTTTGATTTCCCCAGGAGTTTTCCCAGTAAATGGGAAAAACCGGGAACATAGGTACAATATTAAATTAATATTATTAAAGAAAATATATAATTCCAGCAGCATATAAATTACGTCCCTAAAAACGAAAATATACGTCCTGAAACCCGAGTTGCATGCGCAAGAATAATTATTATTATATTTCTATAAGTCTGATGATAAACTCATTAATATTTATCCGTCTATTATTTATTATCGATACCATTTATTATAGGTTGGTAAATATCACCTTACAATTTATTGTTGGAAATTTGTTCGTATCAAAAATGTTCAAACTGATATTTATATTCAAATGCAAAGTTCAAATTTAACAAACAAGCGAAAAGAGGATGTAGATAACGAAGATTTTATTAAAAATACTATGACTATTCGTTTGAAACAAAAATATATCACGTCTTAAATTCGTTCAAAAATCGGCGAACAAAAATGTACCCGTTTTATAAAATAAAAATAATAATAATTTACTAGGTACCTGTATCTGTATAATAACAATATTCACATAGGTACGACATAATTTTATTTTTATTAATATTTAATAAATAAAATTTAGATAGGTAAATAAACGGTTTATAATACCTGATATTTATATGTATGTATGTATACTAGCTGTCCCGCGCCCGGCGTGTTGGCCCGTGCCAATTTGTATTATTATTATTTTACCCATATTAATTTTTGGTATTGACCGTGTTAGAATTGAATGAAAACAAATAGGTGGAAAGTGGGTAGTCCACCTTCGGCGGACCAAATGTGTTCTATTGTGAAATTTGAATAGTGTAAACAATAGTAATAATAATAATTATAACTGTTTTCTTTTCAGTTTTTTTTCGTCCCTATGACCGGGGTAACACCAATCAACGAAACAAATCGTATTTATTATATTATAAGCTGAGTTATTTATCGTTGCTTGTGTATATATATATATAAGCGAAAATACTAAAATCGCGATTAAAAAATAGTGGGTGGGGACAGGAGGGTGAAAAATACTTTACGACCTATTCTCATGCCTACCAAATATACAAATCATTAAAATCGGTCATGCCGTTTCGGAGGAGTGCGACCACAAACACGTGACACGAGAATTTTATGTACAACATATACATATATATGTATAATTTTTTTAACCACATCATTTATATAAATGGCAGTCCTCAGTCTGTAATAGTGGGAAAGAAAATATGTATATATCAATAATTATTAACGCGTGCGCCGATAATGCCTATGTAACTATTTTACCACAATACAGCATACATGACAAAGCAACATTATAAACTGAACTCCGCTCAGAATTGTTTTTCGTTAGCAATGGTCAATCGTTGCTTACAGCTGTGTATCAAAAATGAACTCTAATACCTTCCCAACTTCTTATCTATAACAGTGGCTGCACCTACGTGCGAATTATGTCCGTTTATTTTTTTTTAGTATAGTACTATAATATTTAGAGTTATAACCTTTCCTTATCCTTAAATATATAAATCCTTACCCTCATGAATTAGTAACAATACAATTTTATAATTAATAATAATAAAATTATTCTAAATATTGGATTGTATATATATTATGCATGGAGAATTTGTTAATACAATTAACTAAATTAAATACGGCATTACATTTATGTGTAAAACAGCGCACGGGCGAAATTATAACTCTATAATAATTATGTTACGAATTTATTTTTAAATGAATAATAATACGAATGATTACTAGTAATACAGATCACGTTGTCGACCAAATCAACAACCATAACTATACATCCAAAACTGTACGAACGGAGGGACACCACGGGGATATTCATAAGTGGTCGTTCTAACATTATGTTTAGAAACGTAAAACGATTCTGAAGGAATATTAGTTATTTATCCTTTGTTGTTAAGGAAACCGAGAAATCAATCAAAATCAAACACTAACGACAACAAAAAGAACCTATTGTGTGAACTGCTGAAAATGTAGATATACGTTTCGAAAAAATACCACCAGAATAAATAATCAGCACTGGATGCAAAAATCGGACATCTTTTCTAACCGAAAAAGCGTTTTCTGATAAAAAAAAAAAAAAGTACACATCTTTGTTGCTCATATTTTTTTAACCTTATTATACAGAGTATACGACATAACGTAAGACAATCATTATCTCGGAAAGTATTAATTTTTTTTGAAATTTGTTTTTTAAAACATTTAAGAAACAAGTAGCTCTAAAATATTACATTTCAGTTACTTTTTGTCACCGTTATTTTTAAGGGTTAAACAGTGGTTTAACTACCTATTTTTGATTTTTAAATTGTAACCTTTATTAAAATTACCGCCAATAGATGGAGTATTACTAGTATTAGTATGAATCAATTTTGCTGTTGCGATTTTTAATTCTCGTAAACGGGTTGACGAGTATTCTACTTTTAAGATACGACGGATGGGAGTGTATGTGTAGGCACGGCTCGCGGCGTTTTAATATTGTTCCACCGCTCTTCTTCTGATTAAACTTAATAACAACGTACAATAAAGCGTAATATTATGTCGACAGATTGTCGGAAATCAATAGTATTAACACCAAAACATATTTAAACTATTACCTACTCCATCTGTTCCCGGTATTTCCTAAAATAGTTTGCCATTTAAAAATCAAAAGTAAATAACGGTTTGACCTTCTAAAATAAGGGCGAAAAAAATACGGAACGTTACGTTCTAGAGTTATCTATTTTTTAAATGATCTAAAAAAACAAATTCCGCAAAAAGTCAACACCATTATTCGAGATAATGAGTTACTTATTTAATAAGTATATCGATCACCCTGTTGATTGTGAATGTACTGCAGCGAAAAAGAGATAATACAGTTTTATCAAAAGTTATTTTGATTTTAGTTAATCGGGTAAAATAACTTTTTCGTTTGGTGCAAATTCTTCAGTACGGAATTCGTAGCTCACCGAAAAACCTGCATATACACCGCGCTCTTACAAATTGAAGTGTCTATACACAATTATAATGTAAATAACATATGATGATGATGATTTTTACACCGTTTAATTGAACGGGGTATTCTTAGAAGCGTTTAATAATTAGTACTGCAGGTGTAGGTAATGCACATGGTGTGATTTAGAACAACTCGTACACGAGTTATGTAATATTCGTGTGACTCACATTTTGTTACACGATAAAAAAAGAATAAGACAACAAATTAAAATTCTTCAATTATCATAATAACCATGCAATTACTATCATAGAACGTTCGAATTTATTAATACGTGTATAATAATACTCTTTTTCTTTAATAATTATCAGAAAGTCAATTATTGAAAAGTTTATAGACGCATAAAATCGAATTTATTTTTTATTCGTCAGTAACTACGTTTAGTGTATAGGAACGTTTAAAATACGATTTTAATTTTACAAGTAGGTACAATACGATATTCATTCAACGTTAATGATGGTCGTCAAATTAAAAATCCTCCAAATCCATGACTACTGTATGAATAGATTAGCGATCACACCAATGACGATTTCCGGGCAATTTCGATTTTGCAATTACGATTGGTCTAGGACTCAGGGGCGCCGTGTACAGGCAGGCTCTAGGGCTACAGCCCCCAACGAGCTTGATAATACGGAGCTCAGCCCCCAAGGTTTTCGTATTATAAAAAAAATCAATATTTGTCACGTACATCCTCAACATACTAATTTTATTTATAACAAACTAATTGAGAAAGATAAACGGGTTTTTTTTTTATATTGATAGCAGAAAAAAGTGTAGATTGTCTTGTGATTTTTTATGATGCTAATTTTATTAAAATGGTTTAACTAGAAGTCGAATTTTTTTGATTTTACATAATCATGTATCTAGTTTATGCAATTAAATTGGAGTGAGATATCTTTACGATTCGTTAAACAGAATTCAGAGGAAAAATTATATTTTGCATAAAAAAGCATATTTAAGGGGTTAGAGAATATTAAATACGTAAGGGAATATTTGAGATTTTGAGAATATTTTATAAATATTTTTATTTATGGTCCTATTACTTATATGGTCGAATATCAAGCGTTTTGATAATATTGATCAACAAATACAATTTATATTACAAGCGAGTTATATTTATATCCTTCTGGGTTTGTAATAAAAATTAATCACTACTTATTTCTAATCGATGGTGACAGCACGTCAGAAACAATAAAATAACGTTAGTTGCCACGAACTGTAGGGATTATAAAATAAATTAAAAATATTGTGAACCAAATTAACAATTAATTGAATTTAAGCTGAAAACTCAAATTAAATTTTTTTTTTTCAGAGTATTAAAATAATATTTTGCCCTCTTAAGGACATAAAATATATATCTGGTATTTTAAATGAATATTAAGATAATATATTGTCTATTTTAAACAGCATAAAAACATCATATATAAATCCGACCTCTATTTATAATATAAAAACAACAAATAACTATATTTGTGTAGTTATTGTTTAACGAACAATTTAAGGAAAATAAAAATAGGAAATAAGTTTTTGGTAAGATTTGGGTAAAACTGTATAAATGTGTTTATAAAATAGAGTCCCTAAGACATTTTCAAAAACTGGCGCCCCTGCTAGTGCCCACTTGATGTTGTGACTATCGCAATAGTAACTACGACAAATACAGTGGCCCCGTGATGATATGGTCATATAGTAAAAAACATGCTACTGAAACTCATACTATGTACTAGCATATGAATTTAGAGACGTGAAAACGTGACACGACAATAAAATATAATGATAGTGCGTGTGTTAAAGATAATAGTTACTATCACACAGACAGTCTCACGATTGTGTGACGGTTGCATTCACGATAGTTCGATAGTTACTATCACCATGCAGTTTACACGACGATAATTATTCACGGTGGTGACTATCGCAGTTGCGAATTTCATAACCGACACGGTAGGTAACCATATATTATCCATCGAGTGGACCAGGCATAAGGTATTCATTCAGTTCACTCTTGATGGTTTCAAATCGAAAGGATTTCGGAAAATAACAATAACAATGACAATAACTGTGAAAATATAAAATTCAATTCAACGTTGGAAATCAATGCTATTTTATTGTGCTCTTTAGTTTTTAATAAAATAACGCAGCATAGGCGTTTAAAAAATGTGCACGTTATGGACGCAGTGTTTATGCGTATACGATATACGTAGAAATTAATTAGATAAGTTCATAAACTGTCAAAGAAATATCCTAAATAATTATCAAGTATAACGTAGATGAACACGATTAGAACGAAAACATTAATTGGAAATACTGAGCGATTCGACGACTTCAAATCAAATTATAGAGTATTTGCTGTGGGTGCATTTTATCACAGTTCAAATTAATATCCTGCTCGAGTAGTGATAAGTTACACTGTGAACAATATTTATCACACAGTGAATACGCTACTGTGATAAAAAAAACCAAAGTGAAAATAACAGTAATTGCTACGTTTTATTTTTCACGTACTTATGACATTATCCCACGTCCACACTACCGGAATGTCACAATAATCCACAAAGTAGGTACTACACTATTTCAGTCGTAATATCAGATATTTACGCAGCGTAAAATGTGAAAAAATAATCATTACCTATGGATAACGATTAATATAACGAATGAATAAATATTATTATGTCAATAAATACCCACCTAAAATCGCGAATCGTTGATTTATTTGTATGTTTTAATAGAAAATCATTGTTTCCCTATTTGCAATAGCAGCTACTTCGACGAGAAATAAAAAAAAAAAAAATGTTAAGTACCGACCGTAAATATAATGCATATAACAATGGCAGCAAGTAACAATAGTTGCATATTATTCACATTTCGCATTTCACAATAACTCGGTGTTGAATATTTTTCACAGTTAAACAAATTTCAGTTACTTTATGCATGAGTAACAGGCACCATTATTGGTACTTAATGAATCGCAGCGAAAAGTAACAGTGATTGCTATTTTCTAACATCGGTATACTCGTGCCCGTTGTTGCATATACGCCAACAATTTTAGGGGCCGCGTATAAGCAATTTCGACGACTTTTTGAAAAAATAAAAATCGATCAACGCGAATATATTGAAATTCGCTTACGAGTAGTCCCGCGTTAAATGCGTGTGTGTCGCGTATCGAATAATTATAAAATGTAAATATTTTATCGAGTAACCGTGAGATGCTCAGCATTAATGTTTACGGAAAATATTTTCGCGCGTGTAAAAATGCAAGTGCCGTTTACACTCGAAACCACATTTTCACAAAAAAAAAAAAAAAAAAAAAATGAAAATTTCGTTGCACGGTGAGAGTTTTACCTTTTTACTGTGCATTTTACGAATTCGCCACGTAATGCAGAGGGATATAGGGAGTACTATACTCGTACTACTGTGTAATAAAATGTTTTAGGTTTCTTCTCGAATAATCGGTGTGGCATAATTGGGTTGGGTAACACCAAGGGCGCCGATGCATTTTGAAACGCCTATCACAATTCCATTTTGAGTCAATACACCCACACACCCACGTCCCATCCACTAAAAAAAAAAAATAATCCCCTTCAAAACAATATAGAGCAGTGATTATTGAAACTTGGTACAGTAAAATGTTTACGGCAAAACTGAGGTCCCTGTTTTTCTTCACATTATACCGACTCACCCACCCACTCACTTATTTACCTACGTTTTTTTTCATTGGCAAAACCAACTTTCGGCGCTTCTGTAGGTACCTACTTGTTATAGTGCTGAAGAAGTTTGGTTGATCCGCAATCCGTGGATTAAAAAACATCAATTTAACGGAGTACGATAAAAATCCAGTTCAACGGAATAGATAACGGTGAATGTATACTTTTTTTTTTAAATTTTACTAAATAACGGAGGCGATTATTATACAGCTTGTGTCCCGACACGATTGACACGATACTCTGTACTTAGTCCCTATTATAAAATAACTACAACCGGATCAGTCGCTAGTTTCCCGTGCGGAGAGTTACCGCCTCGTCGTCTGTGGTTTACGTCAACAGATGTCGCTGAGTGTTACACCGGCTGAGCAGAACACCGGCAACGGCCGTGTTGTCGGATAATATAGGCAATTTAAATTGCATACATGTTGGCCGAGTTTTAACTATTTGTTTTAAAATGTTAACTTTATTTTATTAAAACGTGTAAAAATACTCAAATTTGTTCATGCGGTGCCTCTAAATATTTGTTATGTAATTCCTTTTATTTTCCTATATAATAATGAAGACGAAGCGAACAAAAAAAATCGATGTCCTTCAGAATCGTTTGTTGATTGTAAATAATAACAGTCGTTGTTTCCAGTGCCTTAATAAGCTAAACCACCATAAATATTATCTATATTACTTTCCTAACTTTCCGCGTACCAATGGTGCGTGTGTCCGCTTTTTTTTCCTCTAGCAGCTATTACGATGGAAAAAAAAAACCTAATCCTTAATGGATTTATCACTATTGTAGATGGTAGGACACATTATTATTTAATATCTGTCAGAATAAAATAGAAAAATCATTGCTAACGAAACGCTAACACGAGTTAGGCATAATTAATTAGTTTGAAATGCCGTAATTTTTCGGTCCAAACTTGAACTTAAAATGCTTACTGAAAAAAAAAAAAAAAAAAAAAAACCCAACATACGAACACAAAAATAATACGTCTTAAGTCCGATAATATGGTCACTCGAGTGTAAAATTAACAGACCAAAATTAATTCTGCTGAACGAAAATTTGCTACGTCGGTTTGCATTATTTTCGCCTTATGCCCGTGCGTATCGTTCTGTTAATGAACGGAGGCGGATGTACAATGTGTGGTTTTGTGGCGGAGGGGAGGCTATAAACGTTAAAGGATTAAACGGATCCCGAGATTCGAATCGGGAACCGTGAAGGTTTAAATGTATCTGTAGGTACCAGGGTCTCATGCGGGACGCGACCGTATGCGGACGAATGTAATTGCATAGTGTAATATCGATTTTAATTCGTGTGTTTGGTAAATAAATAAAATATTTTTGTTTATAATTTTATTTATTTTTTTTTTTTCCGGCACTTTCGCACTGCGGTCCGACACACAATGTGATTGAACTGTTAACTGAATTGACGACCAGATGATAATTTATTTGTAGAACGGTTTTTCGTGGATGGAAATAATTGTACAAAATTAACATTATTTTTTTTAGAAACCCAGACGCATTGTAATACTATTATAATGCAATCTATCTTATTAACAATTTTTTAATATCTTTTAAATAGGTGATTAACGGTTATAATTATAAAGTTGTAATATTATAACGTACATAATACATTCGATTCTGAGCGAAATATTTAATCCTGCTCAAAATTTTTTTTACAGTTAAATCCGTACAAAAATGTCAACATTTCACCGTCACCAAATAAGATTATTCCTTAATCCTGAATTTTTTTCTGGGCTCACATATTGTGTTACTACAGGCCAGCGGTTCTCAACTTATTTACATCCGCATACCATTTACATATTTTGAAAATTTTTCACTTACCACTTGCCACGATTATTAGGCTTTTTTTTTTACTCATCAAGAAAATAAAAATGCGTAGGTACGTCATTTACACGTATGGGACTTTTTATTATTAAATCAAGCATAATTATTTACATATAATATACAAGAGTACAGTTATTTTTTTTATTATTACATATGGATTACATGAACATTATAACTAACCACTTTTTTTTTTCACTTCTAGCTGTCCCGTTCGTCGTTGTCTGTGCCAATTTTTTCTTATTTGTTTTACCTGTATTACTTTTTGGTATTGAACGGGAAATAGAGATTCATTTTTATATGTATAGATTACATGGACGTTATTACTAATACATTTTTTTTTTTCAATAGTCAAAAAATATCTTCTTGTACCACCTACGAGCTTTCCGTGTACCACTAGTGGTACGTGTACCACAGGTTGGGAATCGTTGCTATAGTCTATACTTGCGCTCTTCTAATAATCAAAAGATATCCATTATCACTCTAAGTAAAGAGTTTGAAAATAAAGCAACTAACTACTGACGCAATAATTACATTGTTAATTTTATTTAGAGTTTCATACCGATTTGTCGGTTCTCGGTAGTTTTGAAAAACTTTAGAAAATGTCTCTATTGCCTCCTCCTTCCCTCTAAACACAGTCCCGAGTTAAATAATTACACAGTGGTGACGACACAAGACGATTTATAAATTTATTTGAAAGTAAATTTGAATATTTTAGAGTTGATAAAATGTTTAAAACCGTCGACATATTTGCCTATACGCGACCCCTTATATACTCCCCCCCTCCCATTCTTCATCTTAATGTTTCTGCATAAAGGGGCGAGAGAGTTTATTTGGAGATTATAATATAAGTAGTGAGTTTTAACTAACTAAGACAAATTAGGATTAAAAGGATTACAAGTAACAACTTTTACGATATTGTTAAAGATTACGTTAAAATATAAATTTCCGGTCAGCCGGATAGATAAGCATATTTCGAACAAACATTCATGTTATTAATTGTTAATTGATCGGTCTGTAAATCGAATTTGATATTCAATAACACGGGTTTTCGAAATTCGTATACATAGAATCCGTTCGTTAATCCGTTCGTTTAAAACCGCTTTAAACCGTTGTTAAAACGGATCACAACGTCGGTTTAACGGCGCTACGTGTACCAGGGACCTATACTCCCATGCGTTCATTTCACAAACGAACGTTTATGACGTCAATACAAATATGCAACGGCCTACATTATTATCAACGCTATAATAACCGATACAAATAATGATTATTATTTACGAGTTCGGTTCTGTATTACTTAGTTTTAATTTTTTTTTTTTTTTTTTTTCAAAATTAGAAACTGGGAGAATTGGACTAATATAACACTGACGTGTACTATAGGTTGCCTATACGATTGAATTTATTATGTATAAGGAAACGGATTTATACGCACTTAAAATCCGCGCTTAAAAATATTTAAAAAGGCAAAAGTGGTAGAGGGATTTTTAAAATCTCCTCTCTAACGGTTCGAGCCCTGTAAAATAAAATCTCCTAACACTGATAAATGATTAACACACGGTTGTTTTTTTTTTTTTTTTAAACACATACAAATTCACTTGAAAAAAAATACTTTACGATAATCATTTTTTTAGTGTTAAACAATAATTTTTATAAATTAGAACCATTAGAGGGGAGAATTTTTAACTTCTATACTGTTATTATTATTTATATTATACATTTAAAGTCTCTATGAATAATTTTAGCTGAGTTAAAACAAAAAATTAAATCATTATCCCCTAAAATTTTCAATTATTTTTAAATTTTCTTTTGGTGTTGTTCAATTTAAAAAAAAAAAACCATACTGAAAATCAAAAAACGACTTTCATATTCAATAACTAAAATAAAAGTTTTACAAACATGGTCTATAATCGTTTTTTTTATTCGAGAAATATTTCTGGTAGAAAACATAGAGCATATAAACTTAAAATAATGAAATCATAATGTACAATTTTTCCGGGTTTTCCCAATTATGCGCAAATGCAATATGTTATTTATGCTCATTTATAAATTCTCGAGGAAAACCAACACTTCGTTGTGCCATTTTTTAGATTCATTACAGAGCTAAGGATTTATTGGTTTTATTATGATGTGTGTGTTTTGTTTTCCGCAGTCTGTAAACAATTGTTCAAGGAGATAAATTGTTTCGATGTATTAAGTGTTGCAACATTTCTGAGACGAAGTTTTAGATCTGGTTAGTACATTAAACAAGTCAGCTTTTGATTTTTGAAGAGACTTTCATAATAATTGAGAAAAACAGGAAAAAAAACTTATTGGAAAAACGAATATACCTGTATTTACGGCACGCTGTGGCGTCGTTTCGTTGTGGATTTCATTGTATTTAATTTGTACGAATTGTATTTTCTACCAAACATTTTGTTTCGATCAAAATATTTATATGCCAGAGTTTACATAGTTTTTATTTAGACATTTGGTAAGTTATATCATTGTTTAACCTAACAGAAGTGCTTGAAAATTTAACACGATGTTCATTTAAGTTGAGTTTTATGTTGATAAAACATTGTTGAGTGTAATATTTTTTTTTTTAATAAGCATTTATTTTAAATTCAAATTTGGATGAAATTTTTAAAAATAGCCGCATTTTAAACCATATTTTTAATCAAACATAGCTCAAAATTGTATTGTGTAATCAGTGCGTGTAGTTATAAATGTAATAAATTTATATAATATACTACCGTCTTTTAACTTCTCACCTTTCTAAGTGAGAGGTGGTACACTTAGCAGCTCCTTTTTTTCTCTCCAAGTACATGATGTATCTTATTTATCATTTTTACTGTACCAAAAATAACTATACATTTACATAAAACCAAATAAAAATTTCAAAAAAATTACTTACCTAAAAGCAGAATTTCTCTTCAGCAAATATCAAAATATTTTAAAATTAAAATCTTATCCATTCATAGAATTTATGTTATGGTTTTCTATTCGATAACCAATTGTGGTTTCTATCGAAATGAATAGTGCTTTTACTTCCTAAAATGATTAAATTTTACCACTTTAAGGTGTTTGTTTCTTAAATGAAAAAAAGAAATTCCAAAAAAAAATTATTACTTTCTAAGATAATAATTTGTGTTTTTGTTTATGTTGATTACCCTGTATTAATATTAGGTATTTTATGTAATTTAGTTTTTAGTTTTAGTTTTAAGGTTAAAACCGTCAAATTTGTTTTTATATTGATACTCGTATTTGTATTTCCAGCTTTGTAATTTCCGCTTGGCGTTTATTGTAAATAGATAAATAAATAAATAATAATATATGCTGACTTTGTAAATAAATATTCCACAAAGGTTATTAGATAGTTTTATTTTTGTAATTGTAGTCGTTAGAAGTTTTTCAAATGAAAACGAAATATAATTGTTAATTACACAAAAAAATGTATATGCACATGTTGAATTCTTCTATTGACATTTGTGTAGTTGATTCCGCATTCAATATTAATCATTAATTTGATTGAGTCGAATTTTAAAAATCTTTTCAAATATTTAATAACTGTATTAATTATAGTGTGTGTTTTTTTTTTAGCTACTATAGTAGTGTTCGTACGTTTTAAGGTAACGCACGACGAATGAGAGAAGAAAACGAACATGTTCATTCGAATATAGCTCTCTATAATATTATATATCGATAGTGACGTAATTATGACAATAGGGGTGGGTCACGGAGGGGATAAATATTTTGTCATGTGAGAACACAAGCATACAAAACGTTTTTCAGAAGGATTTATCATTTTATTATGGTTGTTGTAAACAATAAGATAACAGAAAGTATAATCATTTAATCTTCGTCAAATTAAATCATTCTTTTCAAAATTATAGGAGTACCACAAGAAAAACTAAAAGGTGATATTGAACACTTAGATCTCCCACCTGAATTACGTATTATGCTTCTTCCTCGTATTATCCCCGTATTAAAAATAATTTTTTTCTCTCGTGAAATATGTATATGAAATAAATTTAAAAAAAAAATAAATAAAACTATAGGATTTGTAACGTTATTGGATTCGTATGGGATATGTCAAATTTTTTTCAGTAATCAATTAATTCTTATTTATTTATCATTACGTTCGTACTACGGTGGAATACATCTAACGTGCATTTACCTGTCTATCTAACAGACAATATATAGTAAATATTTTTAACCTAACAGTATACTGGGGCCTCGTTGCAGGTTGAATAAACTTTTGATTTTGGTACCGAAATAAATATTAAACGTTATACTAAATATCTATATAATATGTAAAATATGTGTACATATATACATACATACATATTTTTTTTAAAACCGTTTTCATTCGCCTTTTCGAAACATTTTGAAAGAAATCATAACAAATCGGCGGATTAATAGATTTCAAAAAAAAAAATTTAAAAAAACTTCTCTTGTTTGTTTTGGCACTGAAATCGAGTTTGTACGACCGACGAAGCCCGAACACATACTATGCCGGAAGCGCATTTTGGCTATGTTGCCCGTTTCGACAAAGACAAAAGACGCCGGTAATTCACGGTCGATCGATAGGAATCACGTCACCGCCGCCGTTCGCTTTAGACAAATAAAATAAAAGTCAAACGGCTGCGGAGACATGGGGTGTATCACTCTCTCGATAATATACGCCGCCGCGACGAATACGCGGGAAACGGGGGAAAATCTCCGAACGCGGCGGGACGGCCGGGCGGACGAACGACGAAATATTCGGCGGTGACTCTGTGACGTGAAAACCACTTTGCCGTCGCGGCGCTAGGCGGGACCCGCCGGCTCCTCCCACTCATATATACCTGTCACACGACCGAATTCGTAGCGCACAAAAACGGCAGTGGTCACGCCCACTATACGTGTGATGCACAATTATATTACACCGCGGGCACTGTCCGCCACGGTGTAGACCCGATTGCGCGAAAACCGATTGCCACTGACGCGGATCGAACGGTTTCCGCGCTCGTCCGTTGTTAACGTCTAGTACGCGGCTAGTACCTCCGTATGCAGATGGTTCGCCGGAAAAACGAAAGGTGAAATGGCTGTCCTAGGACAATGGGAACGGGTGCAGTCACTGTTATGGGTAATTTAATGTATATATCTGTATAAACAACGATTAACCGTCGCTAACGAAAAAAACGATTCCGAGCGGAATACGGTCGACAGTGTTGCCTTGTCAACAATATATGCCATATTATGGTAAAATAAAATTACATACGCGTTGTATATTTTTGATAAATAATATTTTGGTTTAATATTGTACCTATTTTCCCATTTTTCCTCATTTATTGGAAACGCTCTTGGAAAAATCAAAAAATGACCTTCCTGAATGCCTCTCCTGTCAAATTTACTTTCAGGAAAAGCGCTATCACTGTAAATCAGAGCAAAATTGACGGTAGAAAAGTTGTTCACGGATAAAAAAAAAATAAACATCATTGTAAAACCATACATTCAGTTCAATATAGAATCTAAAAAATACGGACATACTTCGCACGTTGGTGGGCCACTGTTGTAGGTGAGTAGTTGGGAAGGTAGAAGAGGGGAAATGTAATGCATACATCTGTAAGCAACGATTAACCATTCCTAATGAAAAACCGATTCTGAGCGAAGTTCGGTTGATAGTATTGCTTTGTCAACAATATATATGTGTCATATTATAGTAAAATAATACCTAATTTTATGTTTTTTCTAAGTTTTTTCAAATTTATTGGGAAAACTGCTGAGAAAATCAAAAATTTACCCCCCTAAGTACTTCTCCCGTCAAATTTACTTTCAGAAAAAGCGTTATCATAGTAAATCAGAGCAACATTGTTGGTAGAAAAGTAATTCACAGATTAAAAAAATATAAATATTATTGTGAAACCAATACATTCCTCACTCCACTTAGATTCTAAAAAAATGTCTTATACGAACGGAATACAACCGTAATCCGATTAATCCCTATAGATTTTTTATGTATATCTAATAGAGTAAATTAATTTTGTTCGATTCTGAATTTCGGCGCGAGGTGCGACAATAACGAGACGTCATCGCAGGGCATTTTCAAATCCTTATTTTAGATTATGAGCGTGGCGTATAATGCGAATTGGGTTTTACTCTATTACACGTGTGTGTGTATTTTCTGTTTGTGTCTATGGACAATTTTTTTTTTACTAGAAATCTCAAATCCGAAGTGTAAAGTTTTTACTGAACGCACATTTTATCTAGTCGATGCTTTGGGGAGGTAATTTTTTTTGATTTTATTTTTTTTATTTTTCTTAATAACTAGGCAATAACGGAAAAGTGTACGCGCGGTAGTAACGATTTCATTATTTTCATTGTAATTCGGTGAAAATTAATTGTAAAGTCTTGACATTTTCATAGATTACTTATAATAGCATTTTCTGAACGTGGCAACATTTTCAATACATTCTTACGATTTTTAATCTACTAATAGCCATTAAGAGTTTTATCAGTTTTTATTTGACTTTAAGTGAATACAATGGTTATGGCCTAGTTTAAAAATAGTTTTTTTTTTTTTTAATAATCAAAGCATCGTGTTTAAAAAAGAAAATCGTTGTCTATTTAGACTGACTCGCCAGGATTTTATAACAGGTCTATGTTATGTAAATTAATTTCAACAAAAAAATATTGTATTAATGTTTTTTTTACTTAACAAATTTATTAAGCTATATACGTGCCAACACATACATTTGTTGTCTCTGTTTTATAAGCGCAGGACATATTGACATCTAGCAGGACCATTTGTATGCTTCTAGTTATAATATTAGAATGAATAATTGTCCTATTATTAAATAATATTTTTTTTTATGTAATCGAACTTTGTGTTTATACGTTGAATTTGTTTAATATTTTAATTTATACGCAAAATGCATATATTTTGAATTTTTAAATTATGATATTTCACACTCATATTTCACTTAGAAAATTAAAATATTGAAAAAAACCATTGTAAAACCCAAATAATGATCTTCCCTTCAAGTTTGATAAAAAAACAAATTCTATTCACTCTATTAATAAAATTAACAGCCCAAAATTGGTTCTGCTGTATATAATTTTGCTGTATTTTTGTAAAACGAATGCATAATGTAGCGTTCTTTGTATTCTTTTATTTATAATCATAAATATATTTTCATTATAATATATTGTATTTTTTAAATTAAAACAGTCTTATATTTTACATAAGTCGTAACAATTCGGAAGTTTTACGAAAATATTGTCTATATTTTTAGAAAACCCGTGAGCTTTATTTAACAATGAAAAATAATAAAACATTTAATAATGTATTACGGATTTATAGCTATAAAATATACCAATACTTGTTTTTAACCTTTAAAGTAAATAAGCGTGATGTGTTTTTTTTTCAGTATATTATAAATAATTCTTCGACCAGAAGGCGTGTTTTAATCATCTATTACAAAGGAAGTAGAAATATTGTCATCTAATTGGTGCATTGGGAAGTTCATTTGTATTTGTATTTTTCTAAATATTGGTAGGAGAACCTTAAACCACAAAAAAAAAAAAAAAAAACAAATGAGCAGAGCTCCAATACTAAGGTAATATTCCCCCCCCCCCCCTCAAATTGACTTGTTGCCTTTAAAATATTTTATTTTTTTGAATTGTTTTTATTTTTTTGAATTGTTTTTTATCTAATGATATGGAATTGAATATAAAAGTTTTACAAATTGATAAATTTATAATACTCGAGATTGTTGGTAATACACAAACATACGATATGGTTGGGGGTTGGAAATTAAACCTCCTAAATATACATCCTTGACAACAATTATATTTATGTATGCATATTTTAACCATGCTACTTAGGTTCATGAGTGTAAGGGTATTTAAATCCCGCTGTTTTTTATAAAAACATTAAGTCTGAGTGTAAAAATGATTGGGGAGGAAATTGAAAAATGAAACTAACAAAAGGCACATCCTTGATACTTAAACCATACATACACACAGTGCTGTGACCTTAGCTTCATTTGAAGAGTCTGTAGGGTTAGTCTGAAAGCTAAAACCACCCTTCTCTAACAATAACATGGTGAAGTTAATATTAAAATTCAAACAATGAGTTATCACTTTAATTTGCTTATAAAAAAAACTCTTAATTCCAAAGTTTGAGCTCTTTTATTCCAGAGGCAGCCGCTAAAAATATCAAAATGTACTGGAAAAAAGATATAATATCTACTTGTTTATATAAACGTATAATAAATAAAGATAGACATAATACAGTGCAACAGTATCTAATTTCTAGAAGAGAAATTTTTCACTGAACTATATTATTATAAGACTTTATAGAATGTTAAAATCATTCTGGCTTTCTATAAGCTCTTTGAAATTTTCGAATATTTTTCTTTTTACGTGAAGAATTTTTTCGGATATTTTGAAAATTTGACACAAGTGTTTTAATTAATTCAAGTTAATTTGAAACGTGATTTATAACCGTTTTAGTTGAACTCTGCTCAGAATTATATTTCATTTGCATTGGTTTATCGTTGTAGATTCAATATAATCCATAAATTATTCAGTATTATGGCTACATTCCCAACTTTTATTTATTATATACATTAAAAATAGTATACATAATAAGTTAAGTTTCTCAATGTTGTAATCCAGTCAACTGTAGTGTATTATAGCCAGTGGTGTAGCCTACATGGTTAGCCAGGGTGATTTGAAAATTATATCCACTCCCCTTACCGAAATTGATGATGAAGAATTTCACAAATTATTTACGAATGTAGATGTTTTTTGTCAAAATTATAATAATATAACAATGAGTATTATGTATTCCTCGCCAAAACAAACGTTAACAAAATAAACAAAATAATATTTTAACAATTAATAATTCAGAATTTTTTTATGGAATTTCTATATTTATTCCATATGAGTGATTTTTAGTACATACATCTTCTTTAAGTAATTTTTTTGCATTTTACCGAAGATATGGAAATCACTGACATTTTAAAAATTTTTTAAACCATGCAATTTTTAAATTCCAAACTGAATTTGTTGTAGATATACAGGGTATACTAGTTTTAAATCATAGTTTAATAATATAAATCTCATTGATATGTTTTTTTAAACTAACACGCATATATACTAAGTTATAACCAAACATATAATTATTTTTAAACAAATTTTTGAGGTCTTCAAGAAGATTAAACACAATTTTTAAATTTATATTAATTTTACTTATGTATGATGTGTGTATTTATAACGTATATCAATAAATAATTTAAAGTTTTTTAATATGGTAATTATTTAATGTAACCGATAAAAATAATAACCTGTAAGGAGTGAGAATTTTATATTTAAACCACTCCCCCCCCCTTTCCCATCGAAATATTTTACTGGCCATCTTACAAAATGTAGTGCCTTAAATATTAATTCTTACAATATAACATTCTGCTTTTATTTATCCCTTCATCCCAAAATATGGTCATGTTAATTTTTTCAATTCAATTGAAATATTCTGAATATTATAAAGTGAAAGCTTTCTAAAAGGGGAACCCTTTGAGTGATGAACTCGTTTCAATTATCAGTAAACGTGTTGTGTCTTGGCCGCGTAATCCCAATTCGGTTTGGTAAAAAGTAGCGTTTAGTATAGCGAAATTTGCGCCACGCCGTACTTATTCACATGAAAACCATAGTGTCACCGTGCTATACGTATGTATAAGTTTTGCTTACCGAAATAAAACTGCAGTATAGCTATAAAAAAAAAAACCAAAAAGTAGCTACATTCCAACCGCTGCGTAATATAAGTACATGTTGTAATTACAGAAACCGACCGTCGCGTAAAAACAAACCGTAACCTTATTATAATAATTATTAATACAATTTTCGAAATCGCAATATTTTTCCACCCAACAACGGACAACTCGGTCTACACTATAAATCTGTGCATTGGTTCTACAGATGGGTCAATCTCATTTGTCTACGACTCTCGGTAATTATAGGACTTTTGGGTGTTTTTCAAAACAAAATCAATGTAGAATTAATTTTATTGTAGTTAACCGTACGTCGAATTTCGATTTCGCATACAGCAAACGTGTGTCGCGTGTGTAACGATTTTGTCGTGTAGCTGTCGGCACGATACGGCTCAAGTCAGATCGACCGTATCAGAAACAATCAAATACGCCAATAATAATGATATTGCGTGCGGAACATCGGCTACCTTTGGCGCTCGTGTTACGCGAGAAAAAGCTTATCGAATTAGCTCATTGTTATCATTATTGTGTACGTAGGGTGGTGTATTATTAATACGATCACAATACCTTCCGGGTGCCTATACGCGCGCACTTCGCTCGGCGCGCGACCGAGCACTCTAAACACGCGCGCGCCGCGCTTGGGAATCCCGTAGCGTCTCTCTCGGACCGCTCTCCCGTCCCGTTCCGTCGCCGCCACAGGCTGCCGCGGTGTCGGATTTCACCGCGTTTGTCGCGCACTATACTCGCACATAGGTACGTCTACCTGCCTGCGCGACAGCGTTTCCTTTCGTCCGTCCGTCGCTCTCTCTCACTCCCGCTCTCGAACACACACACACGCACACACGCACATATAGGTATATATTATTATTGTGTTTGTACACTAACCTTTCCGCACTCATCACCGACCGCGGCGGCGTGTGTACATTGTGTATATATAGTGCCGCGCACGGTTGCTCATCCCCCGCTTTATACGTGAGTCCCACAAAAACAACAAAGACCGACATCGAATATACGTGTATACGTATAGTAAGTACGCGCGTGTAATGCAACGTCGTCGACGACGAAATAATATTAAATAATGACGGCGGCGGCGGTCGTTGTGTGTGTATATCATATTTCGCGCGTTCGCCCCCGCCTCCAGAGTATCGTATATCGCGCGCTCTCTTCCACGGCCGCCTCCCCCCCCATCCCGTCCGCCGTACAATATTCGTATACCTATATATACGCATACACACGCGTCTGTGTGTGTGTGTGTGTGTGTGTGTGTATAATAACCGCCCCTACGTCTCCTCCGGGCCGCGGATATCGGATGTCCATAATACGCCGTCCTCCGAGCATTTTTATATTGCACAATATTTTCCCCGGAGCTCTTTGATTATCGTCGTCGCTGCTGTTGTTGTTGTTGTTGTTGTAACCGCGAGTTGGCGTCGCATCATAGCAGACGAGATCGAACGTTGCAGTACACGCGAATATATTAGAACAGTAATACATATTGTGTACGCACCTAACACGCGGCGAACACGATACGTTAACCATTATTATATTATAAATAACGATAAAACCATAATACGTGCTCGGAAATAAAATATTAACGTCAACAATATAATATTATAAATACTACCTGTAGTTATTGTATAGGCTGGCCGTAGTTGCCCACGCTTCGCTCGCGTGCAGTATCGTAACGGAAAATTTGACGGGCTAGTCGGCGCGTGGAACGCACGTCTGCGGTGTCACACTCGTCCGACATGTCAGACGCTGCGGCGCGGCGCACTGTGCTGCGCGTGTGACTTTTGTTTCGACATTGTCCGCCTGTGTATATTCTCAATAGTTCCGGAAGTGTTGTCAGAAACGCGGTACGTCTGCGTACATCGAAGCCATCCCTCCTCCTTCCGCCAAGACCAAACATTGAAAAACCGGCGACTCGGAGACGCTTGGGGGAGTATTCGGAACGACTTTGTGAAAAAACGAAAAACGTAAACAAGTGTTATAGTGTCGTCAGAAACGTGGGACGTAAAAGAGGCCTGTTCATTTATATACGGAGTGATTCGCTAGGCGTACTCACACCGTTTTTTTTTTTTTTTGGTTAAACTTTGCGTGTATTCAAATTCTGAGTTTTGGAATTTTTAAATATAATGAAAGCCGATATTTTAGAATACTTAGATTTTTCACAACATTCAAGGAGTATCCTGTAGCGATACCGACTTTGATTTTTCAAATGAGAACCTATATTAAAAATTCTATAAATAAATGGAATATTACTTCAAATAAATTTAGGTGTCAAAATTGTATTTGTGTGGCGGCACGGTGCACGGCATTTTATTTCGTTAACGGGTCGACGGAAATAAAAAATGTTGACACCAAAATGTATTTGAAGAAATACTCCATCTATTTAGAGAATTTTTAATATTGGTTCTCATTTGAAAAACTAAAGTTGGTATCGCTACAGGATACTCCTTGAATGTTGTGAACAATCTAAGTATTCTGAAATATCGGCTTTCATTATATTTTGAAAATTCCAAAAAGCAGAATTTAAATGTATAACAAATAGGGTGAACACGCTTAGCGAATCACTCTGTATACATACAGGATGATTCAAATTTCACGATACAGTCTAATTTACAATGAAATATTTATTTTTCAAAAAATAACTTGCGTAAAAACTTTTTACATACATTCGAAAGTGTTACATTGTCCTTATTTTTATTACTCTTATTTTTAGGGATGAAACGGCTCTATTTTATTTTCAGATGGCAACCTATATTAAAAACACCTGCACAAATAGACGGAGGACTAGTTTAAATGTATTTTTGGGTTAAAATTGTTGATTTTCATTAACACGTTAATGAGATCTTTCAATTTAAGTTTGTGTAGGGGAGAGTAGTGGAGCATCATTTGTATGACGCTACGGCGTTTCAATAGTGTCTACCACTCTTATATAACCCCTATGGATCGCTATTTGAAAATCCAATGCGTACAGTGTACATTCATCGTAGGTATAAAGTAGTTGTATAAATTGAAAATATTTTTATATACAACGATTGCGTATAATTATTTAAAAAATACCAAGAGAATTTAAAATCCTTCGAAAAAATCCTGCTTCATAATAAGCTGTCACCTTGAATACAAGTTAAGCTTTTTCTTACATATAATATACTTATTACTATTATTTTTTTTAATACAGCGAATAAGGATAAGATTTTTATAATATCGTATTATATAATATATTACATATATAAGATCATTAAACTATTATATATAACAAACTATGGGTATGTGTTTTTTATTGGGAAAAACTTGAAAGAAAACTATAGGTGAAACGGCAAATATTTACAGCACGCCATGGCATTACTGTTTTCATTGTTTTTTATTTTTATTTTCTACCAGATTTATTGCTCTCCAATGGAAAAATGACAATAAATATCGATTTTATTCCTTTCAATAAAATATGGTAGCTGACAAAGTTTTTTAATATCTATACTCTACTAGTACCTATTTTGGATTTTGAGCGAAGCGAAGGATGTACTGGTTTTACAATAATATTTATTCATTTATTTATTAATACTGTGTACAAATATTTTTGCCAGAAAGCTTGTTCCGATTTTTAAGTGTAGTACCTTTTTTGAAAGGAAATCGGTGTAAGGAGGTAATTTTTTGATTTTCTCAGAAGTTTTCCCAGTAAATGTGAAAAACCGAGAAAAACATGGGAAAACCAGGACAAACAGGAAAATTGGTACAGTGTTAAACAAATATTATTAAAGATAATATATATTTAATAATTGAAATAATTAAAAATCAATAACTTTATAATGCTTACTTAATTATTTTATTATGATATGACATACAGGGTGATCAATTTATCATAAGACACTCATTATCTCGGAATGTGTTTACTTTTTTCGAAATTTGTTTAAAAGAACATTTTAGAAACAAGCTTTTTAACAGTAAATTTAACATTTACTTTATTTTGTATTACAGATGTACATTAAATTTCTTTTTGCATACTACCATCCCAACTTCCCAACTATAACAGTGGCTGCACTTGTCTTTATTATCTTAAGCCATCTTTTTTCATTTCGTTTCATAAAAATTTGGAAAAACTAAAACAAGACGAAAAATAAAAAAATCACAAATTTACGGGCGTTATAATTAAACTAATTCAAATTTGTATACTTTATGTTTTCCATTAGAAATATTACTTCAATCAAAAAAAAAAAAAAAGATATAATTTCTGTTGTAAAAATAATCTAATTGGAGTGTGAAAAAGTAAGTTTTTGATTTTGAAAATTTACGAAAATAAATGCTATTATTATTTTTAATTTTGCTTTTTCATTATAATTCAGTTAAAAATGTTTGGAAAGACTTGACATTTAGAAAAACTTTATATTTATTTTTTATAAACGTAATAAAATGTTCAAATATTTGAGCCAGTTTAGAGTTTTTTCTAGACATTTCAATTTTGCGAGTTTTGTACGTTATATTTATTTGGTCGGTACTCTGTGGATAAAACTGTTAGATCTAACAGAAATGCTTGAAAATTTAACAGGAGGATTTTTTAAGTCGTACTTATGGTCAACAAGAAAAAATTGAGTTCAATTTAGTATTTTTTTTTATAAGATTTTTAATATCAAATTTTGACAAACATCGTAAATATTATGGCCTTTCAAAACATTGATTACCAAACTTCACTCCGAATCGTTTCTAAATAAACCCTCGCCATAGTTTATCTTTGGTTGCAGGTACAAATTAAATAACTTTATGTACCTCAATTTCTCAAATATCCAACTAAAACAGTGGGAGCATCTGTTCCAAGTATCAGCTCTTTATTTTTTTTTTTTGTATTTTTTCTGCCTGTGAACAACTATTCTACCAGAAGTCTTGCTCCGAAGTTTCAAGTGTAGCACCTTTTCTTAAAGAAAATTGTTTTCTAATTAGTGCATTGAGCCGGTCATTTTTTGATTTTCCAAAAGTTTTTCAAAAGAGTTAGGAAAAATCCGAAAAAAAATTATATTAAAATGGGAAATATTTACGGCGCACCACAGCGTTACCGATTCATTGGTTTTACATTTTTGTAAATGAAGTTTCTACCAGAAATATTGCTCTAATTGAAGATTGCTCTAATTACAAGAGATCAATTTTGTGTCTTTTAATATTTATCCATCTTTTGAAAAAAAGTAATTTTTTAATCGCTGAAGTAATTTTCATTATAATTGAAAAAAACCAAAAAAGACAAAAATTACGAGTTGTTCAAATTATGGAGAAACGATTTAATTATTTAAAACATCTAAGATAATATTTTCCTACCAGAAATCTTTATTCAAATTTCAAGAATTTCATAATTTTTGAAAGAAAATTTTGCTTAGTTTGTGTATAAGAAAGTCGTTGTTTAATTTTCCGTATGATTTTTCTAATAATTACGACAAACCGGGAAAAAACGTATAAAAAAAGGCATTTGGTTTTTTTGTTATTATTCGGTTAAAAAGTATTGTAGAGACCTATAGTTTTATATATTAGCCTTTTGTAGACGCAGTAAAATATATTTCGATCATTTTAAGGCTATTAATATTTTTGATATTTTCGTGTTATTATATGTATTTTTATTTTCTAGGTTATCTGTTATTAAAATTATATTTTTTCGAGAGAAATTAACACAAGGTACATTTTATATTATGCTTAGTTATCTAAAAAACAAATTTGAGTTTAATGCATTGATTTTTAATTTTTTCGTTCATAGGCGTTTTAAGTCAAATTTTGACGAAAATCGTAAAAACTGCGGCATTTAAAAATATGTCTTGCCGTACTTCGGTCCGAATCGTTTTTCGCTTGCGACGTTTTATCGTTGCGTACAAATACAATTAAAAATAACGTTATGCATTATACCGTCCCCGCTTCCCTACCTACAAACGGTGGCTGTAAAACCGTCCCCAGTCCATTATTATTAATTATTTTTTTGTTTTTTACACCTGATGATGATTGAACACGAACGCGCGGATTTCGTGTGACACTTTAGTTTTCGCGGTGACAAACTCACGATAATAATGATGATAAATGAAAATATATTATAATATGTAAATTGCAAACGTTATTACGTAGTGCGGCGTTCATGTTATAATAATGACAACGCGCGACGCGCGGTAGTAAAACTGTCCGCAGGCCTCCGCGCAACCGCTCCGACCGTCGCGTCGCTCGCCGCGTAGATGGTAAACACGTGCGGTGAATTTTTTTCCTCCGTCCCGTCCGTGTGCGCGTCTAGCGTGTTGTTAAGGGTCATCGGTACGTCCGAAAAAGGGTCCTGATGTAAGGTCGTCTGTAAAACATCATAAATGGAGACGGACGTGCACACGCACGCACACCGTACGCGGTCGAGCCACCGCTGCAGCCGGCCGTCGGGAATGTCGTCGAATTAGGTATGCGTTGTTTTTTTTTTTGTTCGCGTGTCCTGCACGAATGCACAATAATAGAATATCGTATTATTATATAGATACAATAAGCCAGCGTGACTTCCGGCGTTACGACCATTATTGCCGCTAAAATCTGGAGGTTACCGCACCGAATCGCTGTGTACGATAGCAGCGGATTCATTACCAAGCCCGAATTAAGTGGGGGAGGGGGTGGTGGTCTAGGGAGGGCCATGGCCCCCGGGCCACCAAACTCTCAGGGCCTCGGCTTATGCCGCACTATGTCCTTTAAACTGTTTAAAATGGCCTGTTAACTTTGTACTTTGATATTTCAATATTTTTTCGTTGCCTGATGACGACTTATTCGTATTATTATATAGCAGAAACCTGCAGGGGCGTCTCCAGACCTTGGCTATGGGAGGGTGAAAAATTATCAAATTTATTATTAATGATTGATAAGAAAAAAAATTATGTTAAATAATATATTGAAACGTCAAAATATTCAGAAGAATAAATTCTATAATTATGGTTATTTTCAACATTTTTAAATGTAATAAAATAAAAAGTTCTTTTTAATTTTTTCAACAAAACATACAAATTGAATTCAAATATAAATATTTATATCCTTGTGAGCAATATATGTATATATTTAAAAAAACAGAATTTGATTATCTTTATTATCTCAGGTGATATTACAATGGTTATATCTCCACTTGAGACACCCTGTATATGTATGTACTACCCAGAATTCCAAATTGAAATGCAAATAATATAATTTATGAACATTGAATAACGTATATAGTATTATTATTGTTATTTTATAAAATATTAAAATATAAAACCACTTATTAAAGTATAATATTATTGCTATAGACGGTTTGTACATAATCTGCCTACATCATTCATTTTTCGATTAAACCATTACACGAACGTCCGGTTTTCGGTTATACCGCGTATACCGAGTATACCTGAGGAATGGGCCTGTTAAGCATTAAAATATGTGCGAGCACACGTGCAGTCTGTCCACCCGGAATGACCACCGCCGTCGTTCTAGTCATTAAGAAGTTTCTGCTACAGATGTAATTATTTTCGTTTGTCGGGCGCTTGTTGTCATAAAATAACGAACGAAAATTACATCTTGCAAAAAAAATAATTCTCGTATTTATACATACGTACACGTATATTTTAACATACTACGCGGTATTGATGATTTCATGACGATGATATGTGTGTGAATATATTTTTTTCTCAAAAACACTTTTGGGTGGCAATGAATATACAAAAAAAAAAAAAAACCAACTCCAAAATACCTAAGTGTATGACACCCGTCTACGTAAATATCCGATTAAGACCAAACTACAATATTATTATTATTATTATTCTTGTTATTATTAATATTATGTATACCCAAGAAATAGATTAACCCTCGTCCCTCAACGACTAATTTAATCGTTCAAATGGTGTGACGGTTTTGTATGTAACCATTAATATTTACAGTGCCCGAGGGAATACGGGGATGTGGTAAATCCGAATGTGAACTTGACACATGACGACATAATGTATTATAATAATAATCCACAATGATAATACAAGTTTTTAATGATCGTGTTAATTACAATAATAGTATTATGTTCAATTACAGTCAAAAGTCTATATATTTAGGGAAGTTTGGTATAAATAATTTACCCGAAAAAATTAGTATTTTTATTTTTATCAAATAGTATAATATGTGTTGTTTAAAGAGTAGGTAAACAAAATGTTAAAATCCTAAAAATTTGTATCCACACGATTAATTTATCGAATAATCTTTCTACGCTGTCAGCTTCGGAATTTCCATTTTATATACGTCATATTATATTAAATGGAGAACATATAAAGTAACATTAAGTATTAAAGAAAGGCCTACAGAAATTATAGTATAATTACTACGTTAATCAATGTAATATTTATTGAAAAATTTTTTAAGTTTTGGACTTTCAAAATTGAATTTGCTTGTATTAAAAAACTATACAAAGTAAAATTATAAACTTAACCTAACCTAATCTTCTTCCCAGTGATATATTTGCGTATTTTTAAGTTTTAACACAATATATGACACATTAAACAAGTAACAAAGTACCAAAGTATATCAGTAGTATGAAAAGAGCGGTTCTAAACCATGAGNTTTCAATATTTAGCACCGACAAAAACAAAGCTCACATAATGTAACACTAATTAACTCTTGTTTTATTATGACAATAGGTAGTAATAAGTTAGTAACTTATATATTGACTTTTCTGTGTATAAATTTAAAAATCATGTCTTAATATTATTACTTTTTTGTACATAACAGCACACCAAATCTTAAACAATTTTAACATTATAAACATAAACTATTTTCAATTTATTTAAACTATTATTTTAGTAATTCGTCTATTAGTAGTCTATTAGAAAACCGAGGTTTGTTATAATTGGATTTCAAACCGATAGAAAGAATAACTTGATAAACCCGTCGGGTTGTTTCGACCATTGCAACCTCAAAAACCTTAAGGTATACTTAAACAATGAAGTATATCCCTACGAGGATTTTCAAGCAAACTTTTCAATCACAAAAACATCCACATTGTTTAAGGCGTATAAAGATTTTCAAAAATCGTATTATGGAAAAGAGACAAGTGCGCTATTATTAACGAAAAAAAAAATTTTCTGCAAACGCACCGATCGTAGTTGTGGATTTATGGAGACAGAACGACAACGTCAAAGCATCGACCGTAGACTTACGTATCGAATTTGAAACGGATGAAGCGGTTCCAGGAAAAACAGCAGCATATTGCCTAATCTTACACGACCAAATTATATCTTATAACCCATTTAACGGAGATGTACGAAAATCGTAACCTTATATTGTAAAACTTAAATATAATTAGGAATAAATAAATAAAAAATAGATTTTTTAAAGAGTAAATAATTGTGTTTTTATTTCTATTTTAAATACTAGTTATTTAACAATTGTATTATTTTTTCCCCGATTAGTACAGACAGTATTTGTGTATATTATATTCTTCTTCATCGTCATCGCCGTCATCATTCAAAATCATCGAATATTGAGGGCCGTATGGCTCATCGTTTTGGTCAACTCCTCTCTCCTTTTCGATGCGTGGTGTAGAGAAGCTTGAAGATATCGGTGTGTAACGCAATGTCGGTAGTTGTGGCGATGGGGGTGAATTGATACGCTATAATAAAATATTAAGTTAATATTTATAAATAATAATAAAAATGTTATGCTGACGTCAACCGAATCCGTTGAACTTGGTCTCATAATCGAGCCGGCGTTATTATTAGGATAATGATAGAATGATGTTGTACTGGGTCAAGTCCTACATGCAGAAACTTACGACCTGCAAAATCTATTGTGAACGACGTAGAATCGATGAGGTCGGCCGGTGGTGTTGGTGCTATGTAGATGAACTTCTTAACAGCGTTCGTGTCGGCCATAGTGAAAAATTATGTTTATATATATATGAAAAATAATATAAGTTAAAAATCACTCTTGAACTATTCGCTAAAGTCTGCCTGGGTAGGTCTTTATACGATATAGTTCAGAAGCGTATTGAATAGTTGGACGCACAGAGCTGCCTTATATATCCGTCACCGAGTATATCCGTCACCGAGTATATAGAAAGGGTAATATTATGCTCAGAATTGTATTATTGTGCAATAGTATATTAACATCTATATGCGATCTAATGACTTTTGACTACCGATTTCGCGGTGGCGGGTANAGTTAAAAATCACTCTTGAACTATTCGCTAAAGTCTGCCTGGGTAGGTCTTTATACGATATAGTTCAGAAGCGTATTGAATAGTTGGACGCACAGAGCTGCCTTATATATCCGTCACTGAGTATATAGAAAGGGTAATATTATGCTCAGAATTGTATTATTGTGCAATAGTATATTAACATCTATATGCAATCTAATGACTTTTGACTACCGATATATATTACTTACTCGTTATAGGCGATCGAAGTATTTATAATGCTATTAAAGGCTGTGGATCTAAATTAGAAAGTAATACTATGTAAGAGTCTATTAGTATCTAATGACTTTTGACTACCGATATATAATACTTACTCGTAATAGGCGATCGAAGTATTTATAATGCTATTAAAGGCTGTAGATCTAAATTAGAAAGTAATACTATGCAAGAGTCTATTAGTAGCTAATGACTTTTGACAACCGATTTCGCGGTGGCGGGTATGTGTTTACGCGGCGTCTTCGATAATAATATAGTGTATAGGTTAACTATACCCAACATTATGCAAGAGTCTATTAGTAGCTAATGACTGACCGAGTACGACAATATAAATTTTATACTTAGAAGAAAAATTCGTACGACACATCGTATTATAATGGTAATAGGTAATCCTTATAATATAGGTATGTACCTATAGTGATGACGAAAAAAAAAAATAATAATATTCTTTCGCCGACTGTATCAACTATATATATAGGTATTCTTATAAATAATAATTTTGTATACAGAATTATTATTTATCGGTATACTAATATTTCCCGGCGACGGGTGTGTATGTATATATGTATAGGTACGTATGGGTATAGGTTTATGTGTATGTATGTATATAGGTACGTATGGGCATACGTTTATGCGGGTGTGTGTGTATAGGTATGTATAGATGTGTGCGTGTATGTGTGTGTATGGTCGGCGGGTATGGGAAGGTGATAGTAGTATTTGGTGGTAAGTATATGATGACAGTAGGTATGAAAACAGTGGGTGCATGATAACGATGTAGGTACAAAAATAGTAGGTATATGATAACACTAAGTTGAGTACGTGGTGCATATAGAAAATATTGAAAAAAATATTAAAAAAGAGAGGGGGTGTATAGGTCGACGAAAATATTGAAAAAAATATTAAAAAAGGGGGGGGGGTGTATAGGTCGACGAAGAGATGGGCAATTCGGGCGGCCGTGTTAAAGTATAGCTCATTAAAGGGGCGTGGCTAAATAGGTCGATGAAGAGGTGGACAATAGTTGATTCTTAATCATTAATCATACTCATTAATCATACTCATGGTTTAGAACCGCCCTTTTCATACTACTTATATTCGGACTATATAAGGGAGGAAGAGGGACCCCTTCAACAATTTCTGTGGCAAATTCTTCTGTTGAACGAGAAGCCAGAGTTCAAAGTTACCACGCGTACAAAATAAGTTAAAAATTAGTCAAACCCTGCAATACTCTTAAAGAATCATTTAAATTATTATCTTCAGCACATGATTTATTATTATCGATTGATTTTGATCAAACGGTATTGACTCATACCAAAGACAATTCAACGAACAAATGTTTAAACAAGACAAGTAATATGGACACATAGATTATTATTTAATAATTAATTCGGTTAAATATGAAATTAACTACCTACTAAGAATTTTGCTCAAACATGGGATAACCGGGAAAATGCGTACGAAATGTAGGTATTGGTTTAAAAATATTATGGTCTTTTTTTTTCTGTGAACAATTTTTCTACCAGCAATTTTGCTCCGATTTACAACGATGGCAATTTTTCTGCGAGGAAAACTGACTGGGGTGGTCACTTTTTTTGATTTTCCCAGTAGTTTTTTTTTTTTCTTAATATGTCACACCCGGTCGTCACACAGTTTAAACGTATTTTAAGAGGTGTACAGTGAAATAATGTTATGCATCGTTCTCGCGTTGGCTCGTCACCGGCGGCGTCGCACACGTTTTACACACGTCGCGACAACACCGCATCATAATAAACTGTAGGTAATAATATTTTTTATACATGAAAAATGATAATATTTTAATAATATTATAATCCACGGACGCCGCACGCAGTAAGCATATAAGTATGTACCACCTATATATATTATGTATTATTCGTCGACGCGACGACGACGCCACAAACTTGCGTGTATATTATTATTGTGCATTAATATTATATTGATGTTATTATTGTATAGAACGCGGTTATTACGGTATTAACGGCGCGCGGGCGTGTTTATATACGACGAACAGTCGGGACGGCGGAGGAAACGAGAATTTTTTTTTTTTTTTTAATTTTATACGAGCAATATAATATACACGCGTATTATTATTATTATTATTAATATAGGTACGTCTAGTCGTGTTTATTCTCGCGTGCGGCTCTCTCTCGGCCCGTTCACGGTACAACGGCAACGAGAAGACGATAACGCGCGGTGACAGCGGCTTATCCGGCGGCGGCGGTTCCGTCGTCGTAGGTAAATGCGCGCGCGAAACTCGATATCGACGGCGTCCGTCCATCGTCGTCGTCGTCAAACTCTGCCCCTCGCCGCCGTGCCGCCGGAGACGGTCCGCCGGTACGCGCGGCCGCCGGTCTGTGCACACAACGCGTGTACGCTGCTTCCCCGTCATACTGCCGCCACCGCGTTTCTCTCGCCACCCGCGCGCGCGCGCGCTCTCGCGCACCGCCTCGTGACATCCGATGCGGCCGGTGTCGGATGTCGTCGCCGTCGCCGTGCACCGTTCGCTCCGCGCGTATATTATTATTGTGCCGGTGTGTACGCGCCGGGGACGACGGCGGTACAGGTCGGACAAAGTTTGTGCCCCGCGCGCACGGATCGCCCGGATCTGAAAAGAAAACTAACGGTGACGGCGGGGGAAACACCGCCGCCGCCGTCGCCGTACACCGGGGACGACGCGTTTTCGGAATATACAACGAAAATATTTACGCGTTTTCGCGTAATACCTACGAGAGACCGGTGTTTTGACAACTGCGTAGTTATAAATCGCCGGCGTAAAAAGTGCACAATAAGAGGAACGCTCTCCGAGAATAACAATAGCTACGTTACACGCGTGCGTGGACTAAGACCCCGGGCGTACTTCAGTCCGGACGCCGCGAACCGATGAGCGGCGAGACGAACAGTGTCCCGATCAGAAGGATAGGGAGACGTACGCAAAGGACGGAGGTCAAAGAAGTAACGGATCGCGCAAAGGAATCGCGACCGGGATAATCGGCGCGGACACTGTGCCGGCGAAAACTGGAGTTGTTGCGAGGGCGCACGCGGCGATAGGATAACGCTTGCAGCATAGTATACGGTTTTCACTGCAGGTAGTTTTAGACACGGGGGCGGATCCAGGATAAGATAACGGGGGAGGGGGGTCGATTTTGAAAATGCAGCATAACATGAGGAACGATGAATCAGCTACAGATAATGCAGCTATATTGGCGAATGAACGGGGGGGGGAGGGAGGCGATCACCCCTATCGCCCTCCCTCCCCCTCGGATCCGCCACTGGTTAGACACGTGTATGTTATATACTATTTAGGTCTGTCGCCCTTCGGTCACCCCATTCCATGTTTTCGCTATATAAATATTGTCGATTGTGCGCAGCAGCAGCGCCGCACAATGCGAAGAGAGACATTATTATTATCTGTCCCGAATCCGCGAAAAAAAAAGAAAAAAAAAAATTGTGACATTCGTCCATTGTGCGCGACGACGGACTGACGGACGAGTATATAATATAGACGATATAATAATGTGTAAATATTCGCGGGGCAGCTGTATTTTGCCGTGCGTATACCTGCCCGTGTATTATATTATACGAGCGTACGCGTACTTCTAAATAACAAGCGTGTGTGCGTTTCCGACCGAACACAATAATAATAATATAAACACACGCACGGTCGTCTTCACCGCGCCGTTCTATACAAACTGTAAAAAAAAAAAAATAATAATAATCATAATAATCATAATACAAAATACTACAAGGGACGAGCAGCTAGCTATACACTCGACGACTATTATTATTATTATTATTGTATAGTAAACGCGCGCACGGCAGCACCGTTTCGACGCGGCGTTATTTTTTTTATAACGTAATTTATAATAAGAATAATGATATACAATCGTACAATACTACGCCGTTGTCGTTGTATTATATACACGACGACGTAATATTATTATTGCGTATTATTGTGTTTTTCCGTACTTATAACACACGCGCGCGCACAATTTATCTAAACTGCCGTTTAATAGCAGCGCATTATATTTCATTAACATTTTTATTGTACGTAATATTATTACGATGTACGGCGGATCGCGTGATCGAGATCGGTGGCGGTTTTGACCGAAAATCATGGGGGGNGGGGGGGGGGGGGTGGTCGATAGTGACTGATTTACGGCGTAGCCTCCCCCCTCCCAATCGCTGGCCAAGTATCGCGACATTTTTTCGGATCGCCCCGTGAAGCTTCACTTTATATTTGCCGGGTTGTCCGGCAATGCAGAACGACCTCAAACGTCGACCACCCTCCCACGAGTGTTTAACCCAAATTGCGGTATTGATACCATCCACCCGATTAAAACATACGACACGCGTATTAATGCAATAATAAACATAAAATACTGAAACTGAAATTATTATCGACATTCAAAAGATTACAACAATATTATACTTACTTGTTTATATTTATTTTTTAAATTACATTATAATATATAACGGCTCACATGAAGACCATTTTCCTATTTCTCTATTTCCCGTTAGGGCAATCTGCCACTGTGGCGTTACCCAAAAGCGCGGCCCATTTTTCGTAAAAAGTAAGCCGTAAAGAGCACACTGATTAATAATAAACTGTTTCATTTCAAATTGATGGATTTCATTTTAAATCATAAAAATTTATTGCAAATCACTTCAACTTTGAATAATTTAGTACGTTTATATAACGATGGTATTAAAACGGTTTGGAATTAAATCGCTAAACTAAAAAAAAACGATTTAGCTGAACACACATATTAGACCCGTTTATAATTATTCAGTGTTCATAGATATGAAAACGGTTTAGTGAATATTTGTATTTGTTTATTTTGGCTGTACCGGTAATGACCCAATAAAAATTATTGTACATAGAAAAATATGTGCTCTTTTAGGCCTCACACTAGAGCAACACGACTTAAAACATATAATATCCTCTTTAGTGGTAGGACAGCCTTAGTTGATATCAATCCAGGTAGGAAAATTAAAATTTGCTTTTTTTGTTTGCTCTTTGTTTACTCCTTAACGTTATAAAAGTAATAAGTTATGTTAAACAATAAACAACCGTTAAATTAAAAATAAAAAGTTAACGACATTGTTAAAATTAAAAAAAAACCAAATGTTCAAACGGAAATAGTTTAAAAATATTCAACTACTAATGTTCACTTTGTTGGTGTTATATGACTTACTTTTCGTCTTCGACCCGTTTACTGGATGCACAAGCGGATCCAGAGGGGTAATAGGGCAATTCCCTCGGTCTATTATCAAATGTACTCTTAGTTCCAATATATACTCTTAACTTGATTTATAATCGAGTTCATTATAAATGTGGGCCTTGTAATATGCATTTTCAAGATCGCCTCCTCTTCCGGAATCTTGTCCTGAATTTTCCCAAGGTTTGATGTTTATGGGGATTAAATATAAAAAGACGAATTTGTACAATATAGGAAATTAAATTATTTACGGTCATAAATTATAAAGACATAAACTATAGTTAATGTTGCAGTGGCATATTTAGAATTTTTTCAAGGAGAGAAATATTGAATTTGGAAATTATGCTATATTGTATATTGTATAACGTATAGGGTATAGAAATGGTTATACATCTTTGGAAGTTAATAAATCAATCTGCTCTTAAATGATCATTAAAATTGAATAACTAGGTAGGTATTAGTAATTATTATTACAGTTCATTTACTATTTAGGTACATACTTTATCATTAGTGGTTTGGATAAGTTTAAACAGGAATACGTATACTTTCAGGTTGTTTTGCTATACATATTAATTATACAGTTAATATGTATATCGTATACGTATACCAACGCCTTTTTTTATTTTTCCGACTAAAAAGTAAAGAAATCTAAATTTAAAAAATAAATATAGCCGTATAATTAATAAATACTTAAAAAAATCCAAAGGGATAGATATATATATATATCCCTAATCTTCTCCTTTAAATACGCCACTGTAATGATATTTATCCATTGCCCATGGGTATCTGATGACAAAGTGACGGCCAATACATTTGATATAATAATCACGATTCATGATATAACTGGATAATAAAAAACGCGACGTATCTTTTTTATATCTTGTCCATTGGAAGCTTCGAAATAATATACGGCACTGTTTCGATCGATTATTAAAGAAAATTACCAGACAAATTGTACACATCGTAGAACAAACATGGCAATCTATAAATATTAAATATATTATCTATAAAACTATTTAACTTCTTGTTAAAAATGTGTCCTCGTATACATTTTATGAGTTTTTTCACGTTTATTTTTTTTTCTTTTATTTATAAATGCGACTAAAACAATGAAATGTATTAAACTATTAACTATATATTTGAAACAAAAAATTTTAAACATGCTTACGTTCAAAATATTATGTTTTTATTGATGTTCAATAACACCGCGCGTCTTAAAAAAAATAGTGATAAAAAATTTGATTTTTGTACCATGCCGCCACGATAGTAATAATATTGCATTTGCGTATTCGTTTATTATATACCGCCGACGTCGCTTTTATTATTAAAAATAATGATAATATTATTATTGGAAATACGCGTGTGCCAGGAAATTGTACAGTGGGAATTATTATGTGATGACAAAAGTCGGCGCCTCGCCGATACCGGGAAGTTAATTTTTTTTTTTATATAAATGTTCGAGTATCGCTGTACCAGGCGGGTTTTTTAGTAGACAATACTTATATGTTATCAGCAGCGTTCGGGACTTATAGCAATTAAATTTAACAAAAAAAAAGCGCCTGAAAAAAAAACAAAAAAAAACATTATTATAAATATAATCTCTGAAATAAACGTTTAGTAAAAAACATTTTTTTTTTTTTTTTTTTAAGCTATCGAAATAAGCTAAAATTTAAACACTTAAATTCTATACTAGAACTCGTTGTTATGTGTCGTAAATCTCCGTAGCATACTGTTAGGTTTAATGTCAAGTCAATCATGCCTTATGCCCCGAACCCTAATTATTAGTGATTGAATAGTATGGTAGGGGAAGGATAGTTGACAGATTACTTATCTTCATTAGTTTTAGCTTACCCTTGCCTGCAGGCTGAGTTATCGTGTTTTTTCAATTAGACGTGTGACACCCCCCCCCTTCAAAAAATAATGATTGCGTCACCGATATTAACGCTACAATCAAGTTAACAATTGAAAAACAAACTGAACGAGTAAATGCGTCAAAAGTTAATAATTGTTTTATTATTTGTACTATGATTAGAGATAGGTCGATGATCTAAAAAAAGTATCAAAAATAACAAAAAGTTGAAATCAAAATCGCGTCTATGACCTTGTTACAATCAAATATATTGTTTATAGATTGTGAATTGAATATATTATTTATGTTAGAATTAAAATAAATCGAAATTAACATTACGTGGTACACTTTAAAATTCAAGAGGTCAGTGGAGATATCCATTTATGGAGATATTCTATTGATAAAGGATAAGGTGTTATATTACGTCATAATTTGTCGTTTTTGTTTGTGGATAAAGGTGTTAACTATAACATTGAAGTTTTAATCGAGTCTTTAAATAGTACGATTTTTTAAATACTAGTTATCACATTTATCAATAATAATTGACCTTTTCGATTATTATTAACTCGATATTTATTAAGTTAATTGTAATAAATAAACAAGTCACATTTAAAATTTAAAAATCAAGCGAATAAAAAAAAAAGTCAAAACCAAACGTAACTTTTAATTTTTTAACTGATTAACGCGGAGTTTTATGTTAATTTACGGCTATAAAAACATTGTACATTTTCGTCGGGTACGCACTTTTTTCGTACTATTTTGATTCCAATTATTTTCCCAGAATCTAGAGTTTTTTTCTTCGACAACACAATTTGTATGCGTACGTGCGTGCGAAATCGCCCGTTATAGTACCGTTATATACCGGCCTTTCCGCGGTGGCGAAAAGGCCGATACAAAACGTCACATAGACGAATCATTCCGTACACATTTCGCACAATATCCAGGAATTGTTATTTATTTTATTGTAAATTATATATATTGATGCGGTTTGGCGTTGAAAAATTCTATATGAGAGCTCATTGATCGCCGGTATACATACAACCTAACCTATATTATAATAACCGCGTACAACCTTATGTATACGAATTGTTATTATTATACGGTACGTAATATTTGTTTACCGCACTATAAAAAAACGCACTATAAATATCAAATTATTATGTTATATATATATTATATTAAAAACCCTTTCTGGATTTCTAAAGAAATACCAGAAAAAATAAAAAAATAAAATATTTAATCCTTTCCCACGCGGCCGGCGATTATTTACGTGACGGTTCGGGGGCTGACGTACAGCCGGTTTTCACCTATATAACCCTTTTTTTTCCCTACAAAACAACTACGCGTACTGCACTATATGCAGTACGCCGGGGCATTCCTGTCGACTCGCGGTGACCCTATGCTATTATATTATATATAAGTATAATATATATTTTTTTTCTCCCCGTTTCGTTTTTTGTTTTCTCGAAAAACGAATAATGTACGAAAAATTGCGGAAATAAACTTTCTCACGACCATTTCTACAGTAATAATACAAACACATCAGTGCACCTATATCGCCGGTATATAAATAATAATGATAATTTATCGCGCCCGCTAATCCCTTTTCGCGCATACACGAACCCGTAACCCTTTCGCACGTTACATTATAGCCCGCACGGTCACAATCGCAGTCTGTTACCATACCTATTACACACGACAGTATGTGACAAATAACAAACGTACGTTTTCCGTGACGTATAAATACGGGTTAATCAATTTTTTACATAAGCGTAAAAATATAACCTAAATGCATATACCTATATATTATATATTGTAAAATATAGTATATATATACGAGTATATAGGTACCTATATAACCATTAACCATTAATATATAGTGCCATTTTATAATATTTTTAACGGTTATAGGTTTATAGTAATACGGTTTTTCGTTCCCATACCACAGCAATATTATTATACCGTTATTGCGTTCATATTATATAATACATTATAGGTACAGGGTTGTTCAAAACGGTTCGTCCGATTTCGAATCGGTTGTACAATATGGTTAGTAAATATAATATACTATCGAATCAAGAGAAATGTCGAGTTTTTGAATGACATTATCATTAGAACTGATTATTATAATATATTGACATTATTATGTATACGGCGATAAGTTAGTCTCCGCAAGTATGTCGACCGAACAACACGAAGCGTTTTTGTGTGTCGTGGTTTTAAAAAGTACGAATCGATAATGCACCGCATCATCAGACCTGTCCGTGTCCGTCGACGGCATAAACGGTTTGAAGGAACAGGGTGTTTGTATACAGGAAAAATCACAAGGCGACCCCGGGTATCCGAGGTTAGTTCGAAAAGAATTTAAAGAGTTTTCAACGTAGTGTGACTAGACGTTATCCATGTGACTAAAGGAACTCACTCGCTATCCATGTAGAACATTGTTTATAACCTTATAGGTACAGTTGGCTTAATTCCAAATATTATTATTTTATTATTAATACACATGAATTCAGGTTTGCAAAAAGAAAAAAATAGGTTATTTTTTTGTTTAAAACACGATTTTAAATGTAAACAAATGTGTATGTTTTAACGGGGTCATATAAGGGAGGTGGGTAATAGGATAACTTCCTCGGGACATCAAAGTAATTTAAAACAATGTGGTTCTTGACTCAATGTATAACTCGAAATAAAAATAACAATATATCAGTATTGATTTATCAATTGTTAGTTGTTTTATTTTCAAACGGTTTGCTTAGGCTTATAGTAATAATGAATATTGTTTGGTAGGTAATTGGAAGAACATGTATGTATGACGTAGTACCTAAACAAAAATTCAGGAGTAAGGATGAATCTTATTTGATGATTATATGAATTTAAAATAATTGTAAAAAAACAACAAATCTGGGGACGGATTAACCTGACTAAACTATTCTGAGATAAGATCTTAGGAGGGGGCCATTTAAAAATTAATGTACTTGAGAGCCAAATAGTTTAACACGCTTCTATATGTTTTAAACATTTTTGTCATAAATACCATGCTTATAATACTATGGTTAAATATAAATATAATTTTATCATAATAAAACGACAGTTAAAAAAACGTTACTTTTTCCACAAAAAGTATTATAGGAACTGTTTATTTTTAGCTTATGTTTTCGGAACGAATAAAAGAACTATAATATTATAATACCTACACTCTTTAGATCATATTTTCATTTCAATATTCAATTTCCGAACGTTTAAAACACTCCGTGACCTCCGCGTGTATATCATACACGTTACTGTAAATCTAAAAACAAAATATATTCAAGCATTAATTGATCTCGGACGAATCGTTGCGGATCAGGGGCGTCATTTGCGGGATGCAAGAGTATGCAAATGCGTCCCATACATTTTTTTTACCACACCTAAAATGCGTAGATATAGTTATTTCATATAATCTATAATTTTTGTAATTTTACAAAAAAAATCTTTGAAAATAGAGTTAAGTATGAAAATTATTGATTCGTGCTTAATAAAATGCTATACGCGTGCAAATTTCAAGTTTATTTTAATTTTCATTATGGATTTTGAGTAAAATGTAAAATGACGCATCTGCTTTAGATAACTCTGTGCATCATAATGAATTACTATTTCCGCTAACCGGCGGAGAATTTTCACCTCGTCGACTGCCGCGTCACAAACCATTAATATTTTACGCGGGATAATCACGACGCCGCCGCAGCCGCCGGTGCCACGCGGTGACCGGTGACGGCGGTGGCGGTGGCGGTGGCGGACGCGGTGACGGCGGGCCAAGAGGGTCCTTTTAGCTCTTTCTAGCGGTGGCGGCGGGCAACGGTTTTATTGCTCAACGACGAAGAGAAAAAAAAAAAACTCCAACCGTAAATTATAATATTTTCGTGGACCGTACAATAAAATATGAACGTCGTAATGTACGAGAAATTATTAAATTATATTATATATATACTATTATTGGCATTGACCGATTACCGGCGCGGCGCACAATAATAATAATCGATCCATTCGATATATCGGCACCGCCGCTGCGCGTTTACGTTTTTACGTCATTATTTTTATTATTATTGCCCGTCGACGAGAGAGAGAAACAGAGAGAGAGAGAGAGAGAGAAAGAGAGAAAGAGAGAGAGAGAAAGAGATAGAGAGAAAAAAAAATTAATAATAAAAATATATTCCCGGTCCCTTTCGCGTCCGCCGCCACCGGGCCCCGTTTGCCGCGGGTTCTCGGAGGTCGGTGTCGAATTTCTCCCCGTATATATCCACTTCGGTGTGCGCGGTGCCATATTGCCGACGACCGAATCCCGTCCACATCGTCGCGGTGCCGCATGATGTGCGTGCGTTTGTGACCGGCATCGCATCGACGAAAACCGCAGTCCGAACATCGCAAAACCTTTCGGCCCATCCGCGTGTATACATACAGAGTGATCACTTTATTATGGACCAGACATTTTTTCGGAGCTAGTTTGATTTCTGGTTTATTTTTTCAATTATTACGGCATCGTGTAAGCTTTGTTTTAAAACCAGTTTTAATTTTTCACCCCCTACTCCATACATATCAGACGTATATAGAGGTACTTTTGATTTACAATAGAAAACCACCGTTTTTGAACGCAGATTCGAATAGAGAATATTTTGAATATTTATAATAAACCTTTTTATGTGTATAACACTTAAATCTGATTTACCATTTATGAGTTAAACTGTTAAAACTTATAATTCATAAATAAGTATAATATACTTATACTTATTTAAGGTGTACGGAATAAAGGCTAATAATTAAAAATATTTTTTAAATTAATCTTAAATGACTTGACAACGATTGAAAATACAGAAATTCAATTTACTTAAAATCTTCTGAGAAAATAGCGGGTTCGTGGTAAAAATGATCACCCTGTACATGTAATATATACGTATAGTACATACTTCGTCATCCGGCAGCTCAAATATTATACGAGTATAATATTTTCACGCAAACAAAACATGTACGTCCTATTCGACGCTAACGAAAAATCGTCTTGTTCACCACAGCGCATTATTCGCTTTTTTTTAGCAACTATTATTCAGCCCTCGTAACACAGTAACTACAAAAAGTGAATTTTCAAGAAATTGATATTTTAACTTTTCTGATACATCTGATAATAAAATTAACTATTATTATATTTTTGTATGACCATTATACCATTGGTACATGTAAAAACACATATAACCTACAATTTCTCAATTTAATAATTATTTTGAATGAAAAATATGAAAAAAATGTTTTACTGCATTTTCATAGAATGCATTATTTATCCATACATGGAAAATGCCACTGTAAATTGCAGTATACATAAAATGTATGTAGCAGATACTGAAACTGATAGTGTCAACTTACTGTGTTTTGCTGTAGTTTTTGTAAATCACTGCGATTTGTTGTAATAATGTTTGAATACTTTAAAGAACTAAACTAAAAACGTGTATAATTCGATATTTTAAAATCGATTTTTGAAATATTAAACTACATTTTTACTGATTTTATTTTATTAATAAAAGACGCAGAATATAAAAATTAACAATACAACATTCTAATTTTATTTTTGATAATTTAGTAGCTACTGCTCTTGCCATTACGAGAGCAATCTTTTAGGCTATAGCGGCAATAAAATCTATAGTAACTGGTTTTTTATTAAAATGGAATATTCGTTTACACGGAGATACTATAACAAATTACAATGTAGAATAGATAGTACATGACGATCAGTGGAATATCTATAGTTTACCTAGATGCCTAGTTATTAACGTGTATACTAGTTCAAGTATTAACTAGTAAAACAATTGCCAACAATAGTTTAAAAAGTTAAGGATTTTTACAAAAAATCTTGCTATACAATAGACTAAATAGTGAACTCTATCATATAATACGATGGTTTTTACTAGTAGATAAGCAATTACAGCCTACTAATTGTTAGTAAAAAAAAAAACATAGTGTAAACTGATAAGTTGACAAGACGTCATCACACGTACCTACTTAAATTATTTTTTATACAATTAATATCTATAGTAACTAAAGAAGATACATTGTGAATTTGTGTAATAAATGTTAAATTATTAACTAGGGAATTCTGTACTGTATTTGTATGTAATATAAGAAAGATGCAAATATCAAAATTTTTTTAAAATTTGTTTATAATATAGATACAATATAAAAGTTCCTAATAATATAATATGTTTAAATTAAAAATAAAAAACGTAACATAAATTTTATTTTACTTAAAGGTAAGGACACCTTAATTTGAAAAACATTGCATCACGTATTGGGATTTAATAACTCATCAAAAATTTGAGATTTTTTTATGAATTCTACGTAACACGTACAGTTGCATAATTTCTCCTTTTTCTTTTTCTTCACCTTCATTTTACTTCTATTTCTACGTCACCTTCGTCCTAAACTTCCACTTGATCCGATCTTCCACACCACCGTTCTCATATTCACAATCGCATGTAAACACTTTTTGTTCGGTCTTCCTCTTCCTCTTATCTTTTCTCCTACGTTTAATTTCATTACCATGCATACTGTTTTCGATTCCTCTTTTCTATCATGACATGCCTGAACCATCTCAGCATCTCAGTCTATTTCCTCTCATTTTGTCCACTATTAAAGCCATTCTTACATTAATAGCTCTAATGTACATTACAGACATTTACTTATAATTTTGAATACGTGTATATCATGCATTTCATCAAATTCAAAATTTTTCTATCTAAAAATCCTATCCAGAAATGTATAACTCCTCCCTGTTTTGATTTTAACGCATTGATTTGTAAAATTTGATCTTTAAACGAATTTAAAACAATGTAAATTATTTTTATTTTTATTTATAAGAATAACAAGTTAATGGTGAACGTCGATATACCGAATTTTATTTAGACATACAATCTATACTAGTAGCGATCCACCGTTAAATTTCGCAGTATATCCCGGTATTTACTGCAGGTATAGTATAATATTGTATTCAAAATTAAAATGCACGTGATAAAGAAAACAAATTAGTGTGTAGCATACTCTCAACTAGGCACGTAGCCAGAATTTTGGAAATAGAGAGGGTTGACTGTTCTCAGATAAAAATGTCAATTAACTATAATTTCCAATAGCTGCTGGCGCTTTTACAAGTCACCGATACGGTATATTAAAGTGTAGAAGATAATCTTCAACCATCATTGCCATTATCAAGTGTTTAATTTAGTAATACATATTATTATGTTAGTGGTGTATTTAAGTAAGAGATTAGAGAAACGTATTTCCCTTGGCCTTGATGAAGTTTATTTTATTTATACTACTATCTATTTTTTAAATTGAATGTTTTTCCTTTTAGTCAGAAAAATCAAAAATGTGTTGGTACCTATATTTGGATTAATAAATCAAAAACACCCGAACTTATTCGTTAGAACGAATCATTAGATCAATATAATTGAGGTTATTTACTTATTGCTTAATACCTAGTTATTTAATTTAGGCGATAATTTTAGGGCAGAATGATTTATAAACGACTTGCGAAAATAAATACATACATTAAAAATTGGGGGTTTTTTTTTTAAACCTGGGTACGTTATATTTTACAAGATATGACACGATTTTCAAATTCAATATATCCCTCCTTAGTGAAATACCACACTGTATTATGCAACATTTCCTTCTTCATGATTCAATACCAATTATGAATCATCTAAAACCCATTTTGTAAGAACGCCCGAGTCCCGAAGCATTTAGTGATTTTCGGCGATTTTCTCATGTACATATTATATAAATATATATGTTTTGATTAAGATTCGTCTACGATTAACAATTTTATTTATCGTTATTAATATTATATAAGGTTAAGTGTATTGTTTTTATATTTCACTAAGTTTATAATTGATGATATAATAATTTACTTTCATTTTTATTTTTGTAGTGCCTATATCTGGACACTTGCTAGCAATCAGCCCCTGGACTTTTAACAAAAAGAAGATATCTGGACATTTATCTTGTTTACCTGTGGTGCTTTCGGTAGACAACTAACTAATATACTTTCTGTAATGTTTATTCCCGCATAGCTTTCTGGAAGTTGACCCGATCAATAATCTTTTACTAAAATATTTAATGATTTATTATAATCGGATATTCTTTATTAAAAGAGAAATTGAAATTTAATGATACTTGCTGAATAATAGTAATTGTATAATAATAGTTTTGCGTGTATACAAATTGCGTACGCGCTACATAATAGCTGATAGATTATACTGCATGGTACCACGTGCCCGAGTTAACGTAAAAATTGTGATGTGTCCTTGGTAGGTATATATTTTTCAAATTCTTCAATGTTAATTTCGTAACTGCTTGGCATAATACTGAAACGATGATAAATAACTTACAATCTAGTCCTGAAATTTCTGTTGCGGTCTCACATTTTTGGAGATCTTCAAAAAATCTATACGTGCTGTAGCTTTAGTATTTCCATATTTATATTATATTCGTAATACTTAATCAGCTATAAAGTTTGTATGCCTACAACTTAAAATATAATGCATTACTAAACATGAATTTTATTGTTACATTGTGTTTGTAGTTTAATATCTGCAACTTTCAGTAAATTATTGATTAGTAATTTGTGTTAAATAATAATTAATATTTAATATTGTTTTCACGGTTTTAAAATTTGCATTGCTTTTACTAATGGTAAAATTTCATGGAACATTAAAAATTAACTTTGTTTTCAAGTTAATTTATCTATTTATATATCTACATATATATGTGTGTATGTGAACTGAAATGTGAGTAATTTTACCAGCGTTAGTAAAATATTCCTGCCTACACGTTCTATAGCTACGTAGGTAGTAGTTGTATTTCTAATTCCATGATGGGCAGTGACGTATCTAGAATTTTTAGAAAGAATGGTGGAATGAATAAATAAATAATATAATTGAAAATGTATATTAATGTGTGCATCGGAACCGAAAAAAAAGAAAACATTGGAATTAAATTACCACCGGACATATATATCGCATTTAGGAGGTGTGGCATGAAAAAGCCGAAGCTTTTTTACTAATTGAAAAATCGTAGTTCGCAAACGGGCTACCCCATTACAAAGAGTTTAGTCTTTTCGCAAAAAAACTAATTTTTCATATGACCTGCAACATATATATGTTTAAAATATACGATGGTGGCAGTAGCGTTCTCAAAGAGGATGATATGGGTGATATATTACATCATAATAAGGTCTAGAACCTTGACAATGTTTTCTTATTTTACAATAACTTATTAAACCCAACACAAAATGCAAAATCACAAATGTAAAACGTACCACATTATAAATATTTGCCAGTTGTTTGTTAATGTTAAATGTAAATCGAACTATGTGATATATAGTATATATTTTTAGTTATAATTTTTTCTTGATATTTTTAATAAATATTCATATTTCCCTTCAAAAAAAGGTCCTTGTTACGACTCTAGATGGCTGTATTATATCAAATAGGTACCTATAAATAATTTAAAAATACATTTATTTCATTATTAATTATGTATTATATTGTATTAAGTATTATATTTATTTACTTATATAGGATGTAATAGGTATTCAAGTTTTCCTTATAAATCAATCAATCATGATCATGAACCACAAACTGCAGTGATCGTAACACAGACTAAGAAACAATAAATATTATTGAGTTTATGTTAATTTACATAAAAATTTCAAATCGATAATAACTATTATTAATATTTAGACAATATACAAAAAAAAAAAAAGTAATATTATTTGTAACGCACTACATTTTAAATAAAAGTATAACGTAACGTGATAAAAATTTGATTAACTAATTAGATACGATAATATTTTGAAAAATATACTGCATACAGTAAAACACAATTACGAAGTCGAACACAATTCGGAAACGGTGACATGCATTATCGATAAAGCAACACTATCAACTGAACTCCGCTCAGAATAGTTTTTTCGTTAGCAATGGTTGTTCGTTGCGTACAGATACATATTAAATTTCCCCTCTACTACCTTTCCAATTTCTCACCTACAACAGTGGCCCACCCACGTGTGAAGTATATCTATATTTTTACCATATCAAAGGGAAAACAAATATGCAAATGCGTTAACATCGCTCTTCATTTATCGCCCATCTGAGTCCAGTGGCCACGGCTGTAGTAACTGGTAATATAGCATCTACTACATACAACAGTGCCAGTGGCCCCTTTACTAAATGCAACTATACAGCGCCCCTACGTTTGTTCTCTATCGCCATAACCTATCGTTTCGTTACCTATATCTTTATAATAATATTTTGTTAATCCTCTTATGTAGGTAAATATTTTTTCTTTCGAAAAGCGATTTTATACTGGGTAACTACCTAAATAATAATAATATAATATTATTAGGTATCGTACCGTGCTAATATAATATTCGCGCGCGGCGGGGCCGAAGAAATACGGGCCGTGGTCCGGGGGTTCGTCGCGCGATTACAATATAATCGGATAGGACACCAAAGGACCTATAATGCACATCATTGTGATAATATAACGATAACAATAATGGAAATAATAATAATAATAAAATACACGCACAATGGAACCGATGTCCCGTATGATTATTATCGTTGTTGTCGGTGTGGATGTTATGCCGCCTATATAAATATGCACCGAAGTGTACCGCGTCGTCGTCCTTCTCGTTAATAATATTGTATACTTACCCAAAAAAAAAAAAAAAACGCACGCCGTACTTCGAACGGCCTCGTCTGCCTAACAGATAGACATTCACGAAAAATAATGCATAATGTTATTATATGTTCACAAACGGATATTAATCGGTTCCGACCGCGGTATAAACGCAACCGGTCGACTGGTAAAAAACGTCGACTACCTATATAATATTATACGGCGTTGTATATTATATTATTATAATCGAGTTCAGGCTACATTAGGGACGGAGAGGGTGGGGGGAGATTGTCCCGATTATTAGATCTGCGTCCCGCTTTTGTTTTCCACTTTCACGAAAATGTTATAAACGTCATGTTCTTATCGTTTTTGACATGAGTTATTCGCCAATAATATTAGTTATAAGTATATGCGTTGTTAGTCGGATGGTAAGACTTTTAATAATGTAATACTATTGCGAAATACTTATTATAATATGATCGTATAGAGATAATAATAGTGTAGTATTTACTTATAAACGTTAAAATGTAGTAAAATTAACTTTATAAATAAATAAAATATAATATAAATGCGCACGCATTACAAGAAAAAAATTATTATTTTATTCCTATATTATAATTTAAATTTTGTTTTACTAGTAACTTTATTATATTACATCAAAGTAAAATTAGGTGTATTTATCAATTTATACTCTATAGGTGGGTATTTATTAGAGCTCTCGGTTTGGCACGTGTATTGATATACACGTGTACACGTAGTTCGTACGTTAAATAATGAATATATGTGTGAATACTCGTGTATTTAATTACACGTTTTCTGAAGTTCATGTACATACGTGTATTAAAAAATCATCTACCCGTGTGTTTAATGACCAGTAGTTTATATAACATTATTTTTTTAAATTAATAATGTTTTAATAAATTATATTAAACACAGAACAATTTCTCATTATTATAAAATAAATATTTAATAGTGCATAATATACGGTATTCGCTTATTATACAGAATACCTACAAAGGTATATGGACTCTAAATACACGTGTATTTTAATAAAACGCACTCTAACAACGTTTCCAAAAATATATCTACGTTCATGTTCTTAAATACACTTGAAATAAAGACCCATAGACCCTATATACCTACCGATAGATATATCGGTAGTTATATAATTTTCAACGATTGAAAAACATAGATATATTGGCAAATGTTTTTAGACAAAAAAATTATGGTCACTCTACATGAACACTACATTAGCATTTGTATAGCATCCGTTTACGTAATTCCAAAACAATATTAGATAGTAATGTGTGCATTTCCAATGTAATATTGTTTTTTTTTTTATTTTTCTTTGGTTGGCCCAGACTATACTATATCAGTGTAATCATTTTTCTCAGGGAACATTAAATTATTGACTGGCCGAATATCCTTGGATTTAAATTCGATTTTCGAAAGGTATTATCATGGAATAATTTGTGAAATACACGTTTCAGGATTAATTTTAAAATTTTAACCCTGTAGTGTGCGCAATAAAATATACGTAATTTTCATAAATGGATGAGTCCAATATTTTTAACATAGCACAATTCGAATAGAACAATTATTTTTCAGTAACTTTGATACATACAATATTTTTTTTATCTCAAATATTGACTGTAATGATACAGTAATGATTATCAGATATCACCTTCATATAAAGTTTATTAAAAAAAAATCAAAAAACGCATGTCTTTAAAAGTAAATAAATTAAACTACTGTATTATAGGAACAATTTAAAGTAAATTTACTGATAAAATTATACATAAATAATAACCTTGGTTCATGAATTATAGCACTTAAACATTAATGTGCTTAAAAAACTGTTTTACAAATCCTTAAAAAGGTTAATAAGCACTTAAAGTACTGAAATACACACATAAAAAATGTAATAAACGAAATACTGCCGAAATTAGTAAACTACAGCATTTTCAAATTTTATATTTTAGGTCGTTATAATATAACATACATTTCCATAAATCGCTTTGCTAGATTTAATATCAAGCAAAACAAAATAGTAATAAGAAAATAGTCCAAGTCCTAAACTCTAATAATAATTTTTGAATAATAAATAATAAACTTATGCAGTTGTTGGGATAGAACACAATTTTATTAATCATTGTTACTTGGGCAGTTCTAAACAAACATCATGAACTATATGTGCTGATATGTTTATAACGTTAGATAGTAGGATAAATGTAGATCAAAGACATTTGGAAGATAGTTCTATAGAACTATCCAATGTTTGCGTTGTTTATCGGGTTTATCTTTTAGTTTTATTTGTTTTTATTCAAGCATTTACTGTTATTCAGTACTTGCGTATTTGGTGTACGCATTGCGCTTTAGTTAAAGCGCAATGCGCTTTAGCTAGTTAAGATGTTGTCACAGTAGCAAACGTTTTTGCTTTTATAATCTCTTAAAATTAAAATAAAGGTTTTTGTTATTAATTATAGAAATAAAAAACTTCTTATACAATTTATAAAATAAATTACGATATTTTGAAGACAATCTCATCAGTGTTGTTTTTTGAACTAGGTAATTATTTAAGCAAATATTGAAATATGTAATATACGACTTTTTGTACGATAATGAGTTGAATATATTTGGATTTTGTATACAAGGTATAATAGGTGTTATCTCTAGTACAGATTATGGAATTAATTTTTTTGGTTTACATAAATACATTTTTCTTATGCAGTTAAAAACGAGAGACGGCAAAATGCCACTGTCACGGTCTCTCAATTTGGTGATTTTTAAACAACTTTAGCCGTCAAATATTAGTAATTTCTTTTAGATTCTTAGCAAGGGATCTTATTGGTTTTACTATAATGTGAGTTTTTTTTCCTGTCTAAAACAATTTGTACTATTTATTATGAATATTTATTTTTTATTAATTTTTATTAGCTATATTTATTTATTTTATTTACATATTTATTTATCTATATTATTTATACTATTGTAATTTAATGTTAATTTATTGTTAGTGAAAAAAAAAATTGTATACCTAGAAACCTTAAAATTTTGTTCCGATCATCCAGTGTAGAATCTTATTAAAACATTTTCCTAATAGTTGTGAAAAGCGGGAAATCTATTGTCTAATTACCTATTGTTGTTGATTTCTGGGTTACCTTGGCATATAAAAAAAAAAGCACCCATTTATAACATTGCCTTACCTGTGAGTAGTAGGTATCATCTTTCAGTCAGATAGGTAGTTTACGAGCCATATTATACGTTCATTACTTAAGCAGAATATTAACAAGTACGGTGTTGTAATTTCCGAAGGTATTATAGTGGACCTGTAAAATATTGATATCTATTTATTCTATATAATATTTTCAAATACCCAAATATTGGGTGATATTTGCTATCCCCATGTATAATTATACCAGTAAATTTTAAATGGATGTTGCGGATATAATATAATTATTATTCAAAATTGCATCATTAAGTATAATTAAGTACTTTAATTATTTGAATAGCAGTATTAAAAAAAAAAATAATAATAATAAAACCCGCTCAAGAATATTATTATTGTCATGTTTAAACAATTTTAAAAATATTATAAAACTTATACAATATTAATAATAACGAAAATCTAATCGCTTGTCCGTGTTTTTTATTTGCTAACATATCATATCAAACAGTTGATAATGATACTGCGAAATAATAATATAAGTGTGTATAGTCATAAATAATTAGATAGCTGATTTTTTTTTTTTTTTTAAGAATGTAATAACACTGCAACAGTATAATAAAAAAAACAAGTCACTATAAGTCTATAACAAGGTGAACCGCACTAAGGTAAATAACATTGCTGTGATAAAAAAATATAAACATTATATTATTATATTTTACTTGATTTATAATAAATTCTTAACTATTATTCTCGTTGGCTGGAGACGATAATATTATAGGTATGTTCTCAAATTTATTTCAACAGAAGGGTGACTAAAACATAGATAAAAATATGCATATTGTTTCTGAAAAAAAAAAAAATTAAATATATACTTCACACGAATAAGAGGCCATCGCAGTGTAATTTATCGCTTTTGTCTTTCGCGTTAAATAAACAAAATTGAATTTTAATTCAGTTTTAGGTAAAAAAAAAAAATGCATAAGATTGACTATTCGTTAGAAAAATCCTATGATTTCCCGTTCATATGAACAGAAAGTAATTCGATGTATGCTTATACATATATTTTTCTGCCCATAAAAAACTTTCCATTCAGTAATTTTGCTCCGATCATCAACATCAGGGGTGGTTTCTGGTAGAACATTTTGTTTAGTATTGGTGCATTGAGGAGGTAATTTTTCGATTTTCCTTGTTGTTATTTTTTTCTAGACGTGGTAAAATTTAAATAATATTTCTGTGCTTTTTTTTTTGTTAGTATAGTCATTTGAAATTGTAGAGTTTTTATTTCATTTTATTCGGATAAGACTGATGAAACAATTAACCAAACAGAAAGTAAACAGGACACAATACTTCTTTGCTTCAAAAGGTAAAGGATCAATTGGGAGTGTCCGAAAAATTTGAAATGCTTTCAGACAATAAGGGAACCAATAGTTGTATGCAAGTTCTTTATAGCTGGATTAATTGGATACCAACAGTTAGTTCGAGGGACGGCTTACGTTGTAAGAGTTTATACATAAGACATTTGGACTACATTGCAGTTTACACAAAATAAATTACAAATGGAAGGCAATTTACATAATAATTCTGTGAAATAATCAATGAAATAATAGTTACATAGTATTACTAGTAGATATTATATGAAAATTACAATACTTACTATATAAATACTAAAGTAAGTCGTTTTATGATAATAAGAACGGGCGAAGCCACTCATATAAGTAATTTAATATATACCTGTAAGCAACATTAAACTGTTGCTTATGGAAAAACGATTCTGAACATAGTTCAGTTGATAATGATGATTTGTCAACAACACATATGACATATTATAGTAAAATAATTAAATAGGCTTTATATATTTTCTTTAATAATATTTGTTTAATGTTGTACCAATTTTCCTGGTTTCCCTATGTTTTTCCTTTGTTTCCCATGTTTTTTCCCAATTTTTCACATATGTTGAACAAACTTTTGAGAAAATCGAAAAATGATATTTTTAAAGTACTTTTTCAATCGGATTTCTTTTTAGAAAAGGTCCTACACTTAAAAATCGGAGCAAGATTTCTGGTAGAAAAATTGCACACAGATTTTAAAAAAAAAAACATCTTTGTAAAACCATTAACTTCTTCGCTCCACTCAGAATCTAAAATCAAAAAAAATGGCATATAGTTACGATGGACTCAATTCTATCACTAGCAAATTATTGACGTGATGGACTCAAAACATATCCACCATTTTTGGATTTTGAGATCCAACCATACAACTCGAGTTTATCTGTGTTACTCGTAAGATTGACAAATTAATAATGTTCTATTGTAACTGAATAATATTATATTATATCACTTGATAGCGAATGAAAAACCGTGTCAGATGACTGTAATATTTATTAGTTATCTGTAGTATAGATGAAGGAACAGTAGTTTTATAATTTGTATAATGTCGACGAAAATGTATGTGCGTGCAAGCTTAAAAAAAAAGTGAAATCTAAAAATTATTAAGATAAGAGATAATAAATTATTGTGTAATTTTAAATTCATAGAGATGAATTGAGAAAAAAATTGTCATTTATGCGTAAATATGTTTTATGAAAATAGCCATAGGTATATATGAAATTTGTATTTAATACATTTACATTTAATGTAAAAGCGGGTGGTTTCCTAATGATCGTATTTGAAGAGGAGGGGGAGGGTGAAATTTAAAATGAACTGTGCAGAATTGGTATAAGATTATATTCAATAATTAAGGTATCTATACGTTTAAAAATATTAATTTGTATTCAATAGGCATGCCGTACTCGTATACATTTTTTTAAATACCTGTAGTGTAATGAATTTCACTATGGTCGATTAATAAGGATATTATTATATTGATTAAGCCTTCCAATAGAGCAATTATTATTCGTTTACTATATGGATTGTTGTAACTTAATTGATTTATAGTAATTATATTACAATAATAATCACTGAAAAAGTATAAAAGTAATTTATTTTCTATTGTATTTTCAGAACAATCGTATAAAAACGTAATAGCAAATATTGAATATTTTTTTATGGTATTCTGGGGTTTTTATTTTTATTTTATGCTGTCTGTGAAGTGTTATACTAGTTCTGATTAAAAACATAGGAGCTTTATTGAATACATTTGTTTTGAAATTCCTTGTACTTTTCTTGTAATAATGGAGGAAAAAGCTGAAAAATAGATTTTTTTTAGATTCTTAGCACAGTGAAAAATGTACTTATTGATTTCATTATGATGTGTGCTTTATTCTTTTTTTAATATTAATAAACAACATTTCTACTAGAAATTTGATGCATATTTTCTAAAAAAAAAAAGTCTAGTATGTGAGTAAGATCAGTTTTTGATTTATCAAACAGTCTTCATAAACTTAGGAAAAACAGGAAAGAACAGAAAAGTTTACGGGATTAACGGTTTCATTATTTTCGGTTTTGTTTTGTTTATTGTAAGTCAGTAAAAATAACCGCAGAGAGCTGAAATTTCCACAGTTTACATACATTAGCCTTTTATACACGTGGTAATTTTTTAAAGCATTTTGAATACATTCATTTTCGAGCTATTTATAAACATTCTCTAATTTGTTTCTATGTTGATAAAATTAGTTTGACCGAACAGATACGCTACAGATATTTAATATGAGGTTCATTATAAAATATTTTTGGTAGTCAAAACAAAATTTGAGAGTATTTTTATATATTTAATATTTTTTATACTCTCAACTCGTTTTTTTTCTATAATTGTTAAATTAGTTAAATTTTGACGAAAATTATAAAAACCACGGAATTTCATATCATATATGTTCAGTAATATAAAATATAAAGACCTTATATTTTTACCAAATAATGCATCTTATGTAATAGCATTTTATAGTTTTAGACGTAGTATAAACCGCAGAACGTTTTTGAAGTTATTCATATCTATTTGAAATTAGATAATGAGTTTTATCGATTTATGCAAACACAATTTGTATTTTCTATTTATGGAATATTTACAATAAGTAAATAAGATGATCAATTTTTTTTTTCATTTGAGTGACATGAGAAGGGAGGTTTATCCAATGATAGAACCTCCCAAAAAAAAGAAGATTAAACTTAAAAAAGAGCTACACATTTTTATTTATGTGTTTTGCGTACTAGTTTCAAATATATGTATACCTTTAATTTTACCTATTAGTAGTCTTTTTGGGTCTGTAAACAACTTTTCTACCAAAAAAATTGCTCCGATCAACAAGTGTAGCATATATTTTAAATGATTATTTTGCCTAGTTAGTGCACCAATGTGATTATTTTTGATTTTCGTTGTAGTTTTTTTAATAGTTGGGAAAAACTAGAAAAAAACGTAGGAAAACGATGAACATAAGCAATAACGGTTCTTTTCCGTTATATTCAATTTTTTTGTTGTAATTTAGTGAGAAATAATATTATACATTTTCACAGAACACCTATATTAGCCATTTGTGAACAAGGTAAAAGGTTCAAAGGTATTTGTTTGGTAATTTTTGATTTATTTATAGCCATTTGAAATGATTGAGTTTTTAAATCTTATTTTAAATTATGTGTATATAATTTGTTTCGTCCAACAAGATGCCTGGAAGTTTACAAGGGGGTTCATCACAAAAAATTGATATACAAACGTAGCGTAATTTTATAATTTTTTTTAAGCCCCTTTAATGCTTAAATTTTGATGTGAATCGTGAAAATAATTAACGAAAAAATTTAACTATTCAAATTTAGGAAAAAAATCGTCAACGAAGTTCTGCACCCAGAAATGTTTTTTGTTTGCAATCATTTATCATCATTTTGTGTATTTTATATTTTAAACTAAATAAATTACCCTGTGTATAATGTATATATTATATCCTATACATTTCTAATTTCCCGTCTACCCGTGACCAGTATCCAACACTTCTATACAGTTTTATTTTTTTTTATTATTTTTTTTTTTTAATGTCTATGATCAATTTTTTGTAATAATGTTACATATAGTGATGGTTACGCGATATATACTTTTTCTCTGTGCACACAATAATATTGTAATATGCACGTCACACGTGTGCATTGTGTAAACATACATCGTACATATTATTATATTATATATTGTCGACGAGACAAATGCCACTATTGCATTGCACGTGGTGCGTTTTCATCCAGTGTCCTGCACTATAAATGTGTGTACACATTCACCCATACATCGTGAACACGCGCGACAACCTGTGCAGACAACTGGGTCGTGAAAACAAAATTTAAATGTCCAAAAATCAAAAAAATTACATTATATTATATTATCATGATAATTTGTTAGTATCGGTATATTCGTATTATAATCGTGACAGTGTCGAGACAGCGACAGATCCAGGGAGGTAATCATTGTTTCCGCTAAATATTTTTGTTTCTATCTAAATTACAGTTTGAGAACCATTTATCAGTTATCTTGGAGCCACCATACAGAGACATATCTCATTGACCCCTGAAAATCGTGTTTTTTTATATTTTTAAAGTCATCGTAACTCGTATAATTGAATTTTGTTAACAGTTTCTAGCAATTTATCACATCATCTGCAAGTTAATATAATTTTTAATAAAATCAACATTGTTTAAAAAAAAAAAAAAATCGCAGTTTAGAAATATTGTTTTCTTTGTGTGTTCTTTGAGTGCGTTTAAAGTATTATATTGATTCTTTTTTTTTTAATATTACATAGATATAATAAGTCATTATATATAAATACTATTGCACGTGTATTGCAGTTTATGTCCTTCGATGTAAAACGGTTTATCTCGAATTTCGACCGTCCGCGGATAGCGCGGGTCACAGACTCATCCTTACAGCTCGCATTTTATAGCACTGAAAATAACTAAAATATGCGCTATAATATAACCTAAAATATCTTCAAATAAGTCTTATAATATGTCCTAAAATTTTTAAAATAAGCAATAGTATGCCTTAAAAACATGAAAAATGGCTAAAAAGAAAATGTGCTTTTTTTTTTTAAATATATAAATACAACCGAAAGAAGCCATAAATGTAAATTGTTGGATGAGCCAATAAGCAAGGCTACTTAAAAATAAATTATAATATGAAATGAGAATGTAGTTATTTTTCTTATGTATTCGCATAAATGAAAGATTTTTTTCTAATTTTTCACGAGAAATACAAAATAAATCATTATAATATTATGCATATTTGCAAAAAATATCACCGAAAATTTAAAAATAGCACTAAAAATCTTCAAAATACTTCAAATATGCGAAAAATAGCTATATTAAATTTCATGTTTGAAGCCACTAGCGCATAAAACAATTGAAGAGCTCAATCTGCTATTTATATATGTATTCTATAATAATTAGCAAATGCTATAAAATCCGATCCCTACTTATCGTATACTGTTACGACTATATAACGGTTCTCAAAAAAACAATATAGGTAACCGACATACGCGGCGGAGACGACTGACGTTCGATCCGGGTAGAGGGGAAGCGCGGATCGCCCCTCCCCTCCACTAGTCAGCTGCCAAAATACCTATACGTTACTCGATCAATCGTTTGTTAACGATATAATAATATTGCAATGAGAATACTGCGAGAGCTACGAATACTGCACGTGTATATACGGCGGGCCAAGCCGATCCTCCGTGCCCGCCCCTTAATTATATACGCCCGGTGCGGTTACTACGACGGACCGCGACGGACGGCAATAATATCGCCCGGGAAAACACCCGACGGCGGACCCCGTCGCGTCCGGCAGCGGCGTCCGTCCCCCCGCGATGAATTATCGCATTATTATTCGCGTTGTTTCATCGCGTCGTCGGGAATACGTTACGAATATATTATTGTTGCCCCGCCGTTGTTCTCGCTGCGCGAGATTTATTCGATGACGGTGTGTCGGTACCTCTATCTATGTTAACATTGCGTGTATACGATGCGAAACGATAACAATAATATTTTAATAACAGCCTACAGTTTAGTATATTATTATTAAATCGTATTTATAACAATATAATCGAGGGTACGGTTTTACTGAACGGGGGCTGTGGGGGAACGGAGGGGGACGATCTCCGAGCCGTGCAACCCTTTGTGCGCACGGACGCACGCGCACTGCGCGATCGCGGCGCTACACAATAATATATTATTATCATATTTTCGTATTGTGCACTACCGGTATCGCCGCCCCGTTCCCTCCGCCGGCACACCGCCGCCGCCGGTTCTACTGGCCGCGCCGCCGCCGCCGACGACGACGACAACGCCCGCGGTAGAGTAGTAGCAGTCGAGTGTTCGAGACAGACGTCGTCGCGAACCGTTCCGCGTCCACACACACACACGGTCTTGGCCGGTCTGCCCGTACCCGCGCGGGTTTTCGCCATCGCGTGCGTTTGTTTTTCCGCCGCCCCTCTCGCTTTTAACGCACCGCGCCGTGCCCCGTACGCCGATATCATCGTTGTTCGCGTGTTTTTTTGAATAAAAAAAATCGCGTCTCCGTAGACACGAATCGTCCGTGCCGCGGACGACGGTCCCGATACAGTTTCACGCGGCAGATTACACGATCGGTCCGGCGGGTCGGAACGCTCGAGAGCCTTTTTATTTTTTTTTAGGTAAGTACCTAGTGTGTCGTTCGGAGTCGGGTCAGTATAGTATTATTATTGTTATCGGTTAGATCCGTGTATACGCGCGTATTAGTTTTTTTTTCGCAGGACTCGATATCCTCCCCCCACCCCACCCCTATCCCTCTCGTCGCCACCTCCGCCACTCGGGGACGGGCCTAAGCCGTTTTGTACAGCAAGGGTGATAATTTGAAAAAAAAAATCAACTGCAAAGAGCGATATATATAGGTATTGTTTGATTTTACACCTATCCGGATCTCGGGAGTGTACGCGATATTATTATAGTTTCAAGTATTCGCAAATTCGAAATATTTTACAAATTCGTTACGAGTCACCGGTCACAAATTGATAGCGAACCATTTCGGTACGGTTACGAACCCATAGTAACCGGTGGCAACGAAGACATTATCATTTAAAACTTGTTCCGCGTATAGCCGATCATTTACTCCTTCCTTATTGTAAAGGTTTGAACATATTTTGGACTTGGTTATATATAGAACGAAAATTAATTTAAACATTAAACATTTAAAGGAAATTTACACAGTTAAATCGAATTGAATATTTGATAACGTCGTGATCACGAAAAGAGATAACACGCTGTTTGTCAAATAGGTTTAATACAGTTAAAAGTGATAATTTTGGAAGGCGTGATGTAAAGTCACCGTCTATACCGAGATGGTCACAAAATGTCGTGGTAGATTTGTACCCGGTGTGACCAGTGAGACAAAACTAATTTCACAATGTTGTAACCGATTTCAATTTTAAGGGAAAACAGTTACTTTCAACGAAATTGTAGATTTTAGATAGATCTTTTAGGTAGATCTCTGATAATATCCGAGCCGAATCTTTATGCGGATTGTCACGGTTTTGACGCAAAAACGTTTCGAGATCGGATTGTTAATCGGTCATCGTCAACTATATGATAGTTTTTTTTTTTACATTCTCGGATAGTAAACTCGCGTACAACTTTGCTCTGAGTGCACAGGTTTCGAGTTGAATGTAATGACATCTATGGCAACATGAAATTTGTATAGGCGTATCTGTATCCCATATCGTTATACGACAACGATATGTACAATTTTTGGTCTCGCAGAAGTAGGGCTTAAATCGATTTTTTATTGTTTACAATGTTATGAACAAGCGAATTAAATTTGAATTCGCTTAAAAAATATATAGCTTACACTTATTTAGTCATTTAGACCAAATTATAAAGGACGAAACAAATTATACGAGACAAAATTACATACATGAACAAATTTCGAAAATTTACTTGAGCCATTCTTCTTCGGGACCAAAGCAATAAACGCGGTATTCGTGAGTCCCGTGACGATGAAGAGCGACGACTGGAATAACGTTTGAGAAAAAAAACGTCGTGCCGGCGACAGTGCGTACTATAGCTCACACGCGATTTATATGGTTAAACGTTATTCCGGGGAGGGGGTTTAGGAAAAAAAAAATTTTAACGCGACCCCGTCGCCTCTCTTTATAATAATATTATAATTTATGTACACGAACACATGGTATGGTGTCTTTTACTCTTGTATATACATACTGTCCCTCGCGATTTTATACGCGCGCGTCGTCTACAACCGAGCATATATAGGTGTAGTAATAAAATTTATAAATTTTATACGATTTGCCGCATACGAAAAAAAAATTAAAATGTCTAAACAAATTTGTTTTCCTTCGGAATCCATAAAGGGTCTAATCAAACGGTCATTGAAACGACAGAAATTATGTGTGGGGAAAGTAAAATATCAGTTATAACCTAATCTAACCTAAACTTATATTATTCTAAACGGTCTGCAGATATTGTGAGTGATATAAATGTATAGAATGAGCTGGAATAGGCAGCTCACGCACCGAGGAAACAATAACAGAGTCAATATCATTATACATGACTCAATGGTCAAAGGAGTCGTATAGAAGAAATTCCGAGTAGAATATTACCACTTGGAAAACCGAGATTTTGTTGAGAAGATTATTTACGTTAGAAGAATAATATGTCGTTAATTATTCAGAATTGGAACACGGAAATTCGGATCAGTGAGTGGTAGCAGAATATCGAGATCGATTTAGGATATATTGGGCGTAACGGTTTCAACGGCTTTAGAAATAAAAATCATAAAGTTTATAATATAGTTTATTGGATATCCGGATAAATTGATTTCGCACTATCCACATAGTTATTTTATCATAGTACTTACTGCCAACTATAAATGATAATACTATACTCTTATTAATTAAGTCGCTTAGACAAATTTCATTTTATTTTTATTTCAAAATTCATCGTTTATACATTGGGCTTACATAATGTGTAGTTACTCTACAATGATTTTATCCTTATCGCGCCAATATATTATTGTATACTAAATTGCATTTGCATATTATTTTAGTTCCGATCATTAAAAAAGTTTAATATACTTAGGAAAACCGCAGTTACTCAAATATAAATATGTACAGTTAATGCCACAGTAAACTAAACTGTCACTCATGGGCAAAGCATATTTTGCTGCCCTATAATTATTATCAGTTGTTGGTTTACTATGTCGGTTCATACAAATTTGCCGCCCCTAGGTAGTTGCCCCTTGCTCCTCGTGGCTCAGCACTCGTTCACGTGCTCCTCTATACGGTTAATTTCACAACAAAGATAGGTATAAAGATTTTAATTTTGATTGATCTTAATAATTTATTTTTGAAAAAATCTGAAATACTAAACTTTTGTTCAATAAAACAGTTACGAGTATACACAAAAACATAATTAGCATTTATCTTGAAAACAATAAAAAATTAATTTAAAAAAAAATTTGGAGGGGTGAACTCACAAAACCTTCCCTCATCTAATGGCCTTGCATATGGATAATGTAACATTAGCCAAGTATCGACATAAAGCGTTAGACAAATAGAATAAAGTTATCTTAGCCGGATAAAATTACATTAGCCTTCTGTAAAATTACAAGGCCTTCTGTATAATAAGACTAAATTAATAGTTGCAAAGAATCTAAAAAATGCACGTTTCTTATTAAAACTTATTGTTTATTTATTTATTATATTACAAGTACATTTTGAATTATTGTACAACATACGATAGACGATTTATATCACGAATTGTACTATCATACAACACCTTTAACGTTTTTGAACACTTTCATTAGACACATTCACCAATAATAATGTATACCTCATCAAGAGATATTATAAATAATAAATAAACTGGTTACGGTTATATATTTGGGAAAAAGTACCAAATGTATTGCTAAGTTTATAAAATGATCTTAAAATATCACGTTACGATACAAATTACGAACACAGACTGACCTATAAAACTGTACACCGTATATTATATTGTAAGGTTTATCACAAGTCAATCTGTTTAATGTTCAATTATTGGAGTTAAGATCTTGTCTATTATATATTTGGATTATTGTATTTCAATGCTTTTATACATAGATACTAGGCACATACTTGGGTTTGTAAAGTTTGTGTAGCACTTAGCATACAAGATATTTATAAAAAATGTTTTTGTATTTAACATTATCTAAATGTCAATGTAATCTGTAACATACATTTTCTAAGGAATAAAAATATATGTGTTAAAACATTATGCACTGGGGCATTGATATTCTCATTCCATACACGTTAAACGAATTCGAAAGAGGTATAAAATTTATCAAATCTACACAAAAATATACAAATACCAAGTGTATTTGACCTAAGTTACTCTTCTGACATACTTACTTACATATTAAATACATTTTTAACTGTCTTGTTTGACTCACCCTTAGTCTGTAATTTTAAAAACAGGTTGTGGTAACATGTATGTTTATGTTAGTTATAGTGATTATTTTTTTTGAGATTCGATCCGCAGTGTGTCCAAGAATGTTCAACGGGAGTCTGTGTAGTAAATATTAATCATAAAAAAATTATAAGATTTTATTTTTTACTTAACTCTACATCGGGAATTTAAAAGCTGGATGCAAAAAACTAATTTTTAACCAATAAATATAGCCTTTCCTTAAAACTTTGTTAAAATATATTAATTTTAAGATTAAACAATCAAAAAAAAAGTAATAGTTGTTGTGTTAAAAATCAATGGGAGGGACATGGAATACCACTCCTAATTTCCACTCTCCATTGTACATATCACTGAAGTCGGTTATTTGAGCGCGTTTTGATTTAATCGTTACGTTTCGTAGATCATTTGAGAGCGATTTCGATAATCCATTTGAGCGTGCTTCGCTAGGCAATTGTTTTACCCAGACAGATAATTTCCCAAGTCCAAGTTATCGTGATTATCTGATTTCTGTGCTTTACCTGACGTGATTTATCTAAACCAGCGGTCCTCACTAGGATTTTAGAAAGGGCCTAATGTAATTTTTGAAAATTATTTGCGGGCCGCATACATTTTTAATAATAATAATTAAAAATATACAAATTATATATATGTATATATATATATATATATATATATTGTTAGGAAAGAGTATTGTAAGAAAAAATACATTCATGACACAAATGTTTTTCTTGGGTTTATAATTATAATTTCAAATTTGAATTCATAGTTTATTTTATACAAAATACAAATTATTCATATTAACATAGTATATTAAATGTATATATTAGTTAAATTATTAGATTGATATTGGTATTTTTTAATTTAGTTTTTGATTAATTAATTTAATTTTATGTTGTTTTGATGTGGATGGACGGTACCTTTCTGTTTCTTTCATGATCTTGTTTATGTCTACGGGTGTATTTGATGTTGACAACTGCATTAAATCGTCCAAATGTACATTACTCAAACGATTTCTGTATTTGTTTTTTATAAATGTAAACTTACTAAAAGCAGCTTCAAATAAATATGTCGATTCAAAAAATGTTAGAATAGCTTTTAAAAGGGAAGGATATTGATGTTCCTCAAGTGTATTTCAAAATTCTATTGCATTATTTTCACCATTAAAAATATCTTTTAATATTATGTCCTGCTGCAAGTCAATTAATTCGCTTTTTAATAAACCAACATTACAATTCATAATATTAATTTAAAATATTTCTTTTATTGTTTTTTCTACGGATTTTCAATAAATCGAAATGTATTTCTTAAGTTTTTAATATCATTGAAACGACTGTTCATTTCATTTTTTAAAGTGCCTAATAGTTCAAGCAATTGTGGTTTCAGAGTTGCTATATCAGTATCATCAGACAAAATTGTATTTTCCTTTATCATTAAATCGAATTCAGAAAAACTTGGAAAATAATTGTCAGATACTTCTTCAATATACATTTTGATCTTTTCTTCAAAAGCAAAAATTTTACTGGCCATGTGAGGGACAAGTTTATTTTCTCCGTGCCCATTGGTTTGAAGTATATTTAAACTTTAAGTTATATCTGCAAGGAATGCAAGTTTGTACCAAAATGCTAATACATTTTTTTCAGGGAATTCAACTTTGTGTTCGTGGATAAATAATTTAATTTCTTCACGAAAGGAAAAAAATCGTTCTAAGACTTAACCTTTGCTTAGCCATCGTACTTCAGTATGAAACATAATATCACTGTATTGGGAGTTTAGTTCGGAAAGAAATTCTTTAAATTTTTTAATACGATTTTACAATATACAGAATTAATTTTATTAATTTGTCAATTTTAATTAGATGAGTTGAATATACAATTGTTATAATTTCATAAAGTATATATAATATGCAGTTATAAAACTTTATTTTAAATAATATTAGTATAGAATCTTAGTGGAGCCGTAGGAATGTATTTTGTTTTGTAGTTTTTTTTTCTTTTAGATTCTAAATGAAGCGAGGATCTATTGGTTTCAATGTGTACTATCTATTTATTTTGTGTCTGTAATTAACTTGTGTACCAGAAATATTGCTCAAATCAAAAACTTATAGTAACTTTCTTGTAGGTTTTTTACCTAATTGGTGTATTGAGAAGATCATTTTATGATTTTTTGTTTTCTTAATTAATTGGAAAACCTGATAATTGTATAATTTTTGTTGATTTTTGAGTTACCTTAACAACAAGCGAAAAAAACCGAAAAATAATACTATGCGCAGAATTGTTTTTTTTTAACGATGGTTTTTCACTGCGTAAGTAGATATACATTAAATTGCTCTCTATAGTACCTATTCTGTGTACTCTATTATAACTTCCTTTCAAAAACAATGACACATCCTATCAGCAGATCGGTTTATTTCGAAACTTTTAACGTGTATAAAAAACTAAAGAAATATTTGTGGTGTGAAATAAAACGTACAATTCAATTATAATACATAAACACGAGGACACAGTTTGTACACACGATCAATTCGCTATTTTTATTAAGCTGTTCCGGGCACTTAAAATTAATAAAACAATAAAGGATCCCTTTATAATAATAATACTGGGATATTATACTTTCATATGAGTTATTTCAAAGTGCACAAATCGTGCGACGGTAAAAAGGTTAATTTCACTTAAGTGACTTATTATTATGATAAACGGTACACCTAATGAACATCAAATGGAGAGGATGTTCAAAACGCATAGATGATCCTCCCCGTTTAGCGTTATCATACTTACTGAAAAAATAAAAATGGTATTTTAGTTTCTGTACTATACGGGGTACCCCACCGTGATCTACTACTTGAAATAACTTTTATTCTATTTAATATTTTTGATATATTATTTTTTAAAAAGATTAGTATACCTCTGCGTTACAGTAAAAATATTCAAAATAGCCATTTTGTAAAATAGATTTTTAGACAAATTTTGGTGGTTGAAACTTTTGTTAAAGTATGGTCTTTTATTTTCAACGATTTTTTAAAGTTTTTGCAAATGTGAGTATTACCTATTGTGGTTACTCTATTGCAATATTTAACCAACTATTAGTCAGAGCACATGATAAGGATTTTTTTTTCCATGTTAATATCATGCAACAATATTATCATATTATAGGTAATGGGTATTGGAAACGTATATCATTATTGATATTTTTGTTGATAAACAATACGCTATGATTGAAATAAAAATTAAGTATTCAAATTTTCAAAATATCGTAGAAAATAAAAGACCATACTTTAACAAAAGTTTTAATCACCAACAATTTTTTAAAAATCTATTTTACAAAATGATTATTTTGAAATTTTTTTAAAAAAATTATAGTTAAATTTTAAATTTTAATCTTAAGTCACTATTCCCCTAAAAAAAATGTTCAAATATAAATTGTAGTGCAGAGGCATACTAATTATTAAATAATATATATTATCGAAAATGTTAAATACAATAAAAGTTATTTCAAGTGGGGCAGATCATCGTAAAACACTCTATATATTAATATAGTTTTATTAAACAAAACGACTTTACCGTGACGTACCCAAAACTTATTGTTTCAATCTGAATCTCAAAAGTTTTTCTGCATAATTTTATACCGACAGAAAATATATAATGATTATGCATCGGTTTTAGAAAATATCTCTTTCTATCTATACACCTATAAAATATCACGTAGAGAATTTAAATTTGAACCTAGGTGAACACAAAATAGGTGAGTTTCTCAAAGCTGGATTTTTATGCTTCAATTTTTGAAGCTTACCTTTGAATTTCACATTTTTCTTTTTTTTTTTGTCGATTTCTGGGTTTCTTTAGTTATACACATGAAAAAGAAATCAACATAATTTACTAACCGGACGCATTTACAAGTTAGTGTCCAATCGGTAATTTAGTTTCCGGACCCTTGACACGTTCCAAAATTATTTACAACTGACGGTGTGCAAGTCAAGTTTAATAACTGTTTATGTATGATACACATTTTTAATCCAATCGCTTTATTAGTATATAAAAATTTATTATCGATCTAGTTATGCGTTTATTTGCCAAATATATATACTCGTATATCAATAAATGTATATAGGAATATTTGTTTAACGTCTGTAAATATTTGACTGTGTGAATTGGGTTTTACAATAATATAGTAACAAACTGATAGTTTCTGCTGCAGCAGATCGTCTTTGCATTATTTCACACATTTTAGTTGGTGATTTGAAGATTTTTTTTTTTATATTCGCTGACTTACGTTAGACTCGGAATATTATATAGAGAGTGTGGGTAGCGGGTGTAAAGAGTAAAAAAATGTTTGCTGCATGTTAAAACTATAGTTTTGACTCGCTTCGGCACTGCATCGTTCTAGAAGGAGTCCAGAATAATTGTTCACAGTTTTCGTGTACTAAAAACGTAATATTTCAAGATTATCCAACATGAGCCATTATCATTATCATACATGAGCCTATCTATTTTTAACTCTAAAACTGGCTTCTCTATTTGATTCATACACAAGTCATCCGTCGTAGAGACACATTTTGCATAGCATTAAATTAAATTGGGTACGCCGTATGTTCATCTGTTAATTGTATTATGTCTCGTATTAATTTGCCGAACGGTAATCAGTTTACTTCTGCCCAACATAACACATTTAAAAACGATGTAAATAATTTAAAGTTATTAGTACTGAAGTACTTTTATGTTAAATTCGTATAATTCGTACCAAACATCATACAACGATTTATCATATAGTATATGAAATCGTATTTGTTATTTATTCGCAAGTTTAGCTATAACCATCACCTAAACTACACCGTTATATCTATAATAAAATTTTGTTACGCTAAATTAATTACAGAGCGTCTGTATCCGTTTATATCAAATAGAATAAAAGTCTGGGAATGTATGGGATTAAAGCCGCCAGCGGCGGATCCAGACGTTTTTTTAAAGGGGGACCCATTATTTATATTTTCAGTAAATTAAATATAAATTACATATTAAATTACTATGAGATACATAAACTGTGGTCGATTGATGGGGGGGTGGGGGTGGGCACTGGCAAGAGATGTGTTATACTATATTACCGTGCGAACAATTCTCTATCAACGAGAGATACTCTCATACCCGTATGGTGGTTTTAGTTTTATATACACTATCACATACTGTAACGGTGCGGATGTCATCGTTTATATTTTTCCCTCGGCATCATTATAGCGGGAAATGAGCACCGAATCGCCTGATTGTCAAATCAATTTATAAATCACGTTGGCCGTAGCCCGTGAGTATATTTACTCAAATAAACTTCAACTTGTTCGGATAACATATTGAAATTAATAGTATTAAAATAATTATAACAACATATTAGGAGAACGTTACACATGCATTTGTTATTTCTGTTTTAAAATCACAAGATATAGTAAAAACATGCTTACGCAGACTACACAGAATTCGCTTGATTTTGGTTTTAGAGTAAAAGTACTTGTTATGAAATTAATAGAGAACAATATTCCGGAGGGTAAGACGTTACGTTTTTTTTTTTTTTAAAAAGTTATATATTTTTTTTAATTTTTAGCGAATTAAAAAAACTTCGAAAAGTCGTTACTTGTAAACGGTAAATTGACTGTTATATTCGGAGAAAATGGAAAAAACGCAACGTTTTGCTCTCCGGAATATTGTTCTCTTTTGGTTCTGTGTAATCTGCGTTAGCACGTTTTAACTGTATCGTGCGTTCGTAAGACGGAAACAACAAATGTGGGCGTACCGCACTCTTAACGTCGTACTATAACAATCATTATCGCTTCCAGAATAACGGCGTGAACGCGAACGCATAACAATACAGCTACAGTACATTATTGCGAATTCGATCACAAAGTTCCGGGACGGCGGCGACCGCGTCTCGAGTCTGGGACACGTTTTAAACGGCGTATCTGAATTGTGTCCCGTGCTCAAAAATCGACTTTAGTTTGGTCCCGGGTACTATACTAGACGGGTCCCAGATTTCCACAGGTTATACACTATTTGGGTCTCGAGTTAGTAGAATGAGTAGGATGGAAGTTCTAAAAATTACATACCCAAGTAGACACTTACATCAAAATGAGAAGTGTGGAAAAGAAACGATGGGAATGTATTTTATAAAAAGAACAATTTATAAAGAAGGAAATGACTGAAAAAAAAACATTGGCAACATATTGGCTTTATCAAAACGCTTTCTTGTACATTTTTACCTAAGTACATTTAGTACATTAATATTAAATGCAAAATTAAATAACACATTTTTTAATTTTTTTTTTTTTTTAAATTATATTGAATTAATACGACTTAATTAGTAGTAAATTTGAACGAACGGAGGACATCTTGTTTTCCAAAAATATTAATTTATCGAGCAAAACAAACATTTTTCAAAACACACTTGTATTTTATTTTAAACTACGAATCACTGACTTAGGACTAAGTCTGTTAAAACGAAAAAGAAAATCGTTTTTAATACTTGTAAACGTTCGGACCCAAGCACCCAACCAGTATACAACCCGCCGACAACCGCGACCCAACCAGCATAGTGCCAAAAGTCACTGGGACACAACTAGTGTAGGCACTGTCTATAAAAACCACTTGGAACCGGGACCCGATTCGGATGCAGCCATACCGATACAGCCATAGTAAACAAATGCGAAATCGGTCGCGAAGTTCCGGGACGCGTTTTAAAGGCGAGTACCGAAAAAAAAAAAAAAATACACCGCGTCCGTTGGATTTTAACCGTCGCGCGAGCCGGACGACACCGAAATTTCCGTCCGCCCCATATTCATACCGATTACACATGATATAAGAATACTATAATAACATTCGTATAATATTATCGTACTGCACCGCACGCCCTTTGTAAATTTACGTACATTACCTACGTATATATTATATATTATTACTTTTTTTTTTTTCTTTTTTTTTTTTCTGTTTATTCGGTCGTTTGTTTTCTTTCCGTACGTATGATACGTATACGTATATTCACGGGCGTCGCGCCGTTATCGATGCGAAAGATCTCGTCGCGCAGCGTCATCTCGCCACCGCCGCCGCGGTGGTCGACGGCGGCGGACGGCAATCGCGCGAGCAACGCACACACACACACACACACACACACACACACACAAACGCGCGGGCACGCAAACGTATAGACGGACGAGCGCATAAAATATATACACACGCACACACAATTTTCATACGAATATACGGATATATATTATTATTACGACATCGCGTCGAGTCGTTTACACGTATAATATATGTACGATACGGGGAACGACACGGGCGCGTATAATAATAATAATAATAATATATACTCTATACGCACGGTACGATGAAATATATTGAAGACAATAATAATAATAATAATAATAATAATAATAATATTATTATAATATATACAACGCGATAACGCAATATAATATTACGACGACGACGTATAAATATCGGCCGTTATTTGTACGGGAAGGTTAGGTCCGCGGGCCGCGTCGTTGCCAGTGTCGTAAATACTGGATGGGCAAACGCCACGGGCCCACAACCGATGAGGGCCCTAGCAGTGGCCCGGACCAGGGATCGGGAACCTGCGGTTCCTTAACACGCAGTCTACGGCTATTTGGAAAATGCATCAATGTCTGGACATTTTAGACGTTAGAGCCAGACCCGTCAAATACAAATTTAAATTCGAATATAATTTTTTTTTTTACACTGCAGATTAGAATAAACAGTGCGCGAAAATCCAGTGTCGAAAATCCCACTATTTAGACAAATGCGTTTTATTTTTTATTTTCGTGTAGGTATTTGTGTAAACAATAATGATAATAATTCAATAATGCGTAATAATAATGTATTAACGAAATTAAGTTTTTCTAAATTTAAGACTTATTATTACATGCCTATACCAATTCTCGATGAAATTGCATAGCAAAATAATACATTAATAGTTTTTTGTACGATGGTGTATTTTTTTTTTTTATCTTAACCATTCGGCTCTTTAAAAATCATAATTTCGCAATTTTTTTTTTAAATGGCACATTTACACGAAAAGGTTTCCGACCTCTGGTCTAGACCAAGGCCCAATGCATCATTGGACATGCTAGGGTCTTTTTGAAAGACCATATTTTTTTTTCCTTATCGGTTCGGCCTTTAGGACATTAATACAATATGTTGCTGCTATCAGAAGTTCTATAGTTACGCCACTGCAGGTCGTTGGGAGTACGATTACGGTCCGTTTGCACCCCAAGTGATGTGGACGGATGCATCCGAAATATAAGGTATACCACCTGCCAATGTATAGCCCATCATATGCACCGATTTCGCAAATACAACGTTGTGTCATGATTAAATGGGCGTTTTTTTTTTTTTTTTTTAACGCAACACCGACATATATCTTCCAAAACCGAATTCCCACCAGAGTGCAATTTAAATTTACGAAAAATTAAATATTGACCTTCTTTTTAGTAGTGTTTATTATTTTAAAATCCATTTTTATACACGCATGCAACTTATGTTTGTAATTTGTCGCGTGAGTGCTCGGGGCTTGGGATAGTGTTTAAAAGATCCGATTTCTAGTCCTTGGTTTCGCACTCGAAAAGTTACGGACATACTTCGCACGATGAACGGGCCACTGTTCTATAGTTGTGAAGTTTGGAAGGCAGAGGGGAAACTAAATGTTTATCTGTACGTGACGATTAATCATTGATAACGAAAAACGATTCTGAGCAGAGTTCGGTTAATAGTGTTGCTGTTTCAATAATATATAATATGTCATATTATGGTAAAATAATTACATATTATGCATTAGGTATATATTTTCTTTAATAATACTTGTTTAATGGTGTACCTATTTTCCGGGTTTTCCCATTTATTATAAAATCAGCTGGGAAAATTAAAATACGATCTCTCTAAAGTACCACCCAAGTCAAATTGTACTGCTATAGTTAAAAATCGGAGCAAAATTACTCGTAGAATAGTTGTTCACAGATAAAAAAAAATCATCATTGTAAAACCAATACAGTCCTTATTCCGCTCAGAATCAAAAAAAGGAAAAATATGCAAAATTGTCCCGAATAAAAATCGATTGTACAATAACAATACAGTACTGCATGATTTAAAAAAAAAAAAAAATACCAAATCATTGAAAACCTACGGAATTGTCCGATAAGACCGACGACACCGACCGAATACAAGTCTTTTTTGGACGCGTTTATAATATAATCGTACAGTTTGAACATCAAACCGAAACGGCTAAATCAGCAAAATAGCTGTACAAGTCGTAAAACATGCAAACAAAAAATAGCGACAAAATATTTCGGCGATACGAAATCGGTGAATTACCCATATAAAACGAATAATTCGATTCTTACTTACGGGATGTTTTTGGTGTCATCAAAAATAATATACGCGAATGCAAATACTCCGAACCCCATTATAAGCTTTTCTACAGTTATGGTGTCTCATACATTATAATAATTATAATTATCATGACGACATGAGGTCTTTACGACCGACTGGTATTTATGAACCCTTACTGAACCGGGGCACTAGTATTCGTATCCGGTTAGGGTTCACTGTGCCTTGTCTATACTACACCTTTACCGATTCGGCCCGAATTATCTGAGAAAATTTTATTGAAATTAAATACGATTAATGTTTTTAAATAAAATCAATTTTATTATCTATCATTATAATTTTTTTTTAAATAAAACATAGGTATTGCGATCACAACTATTACACGACTGAAAAATTCAATTTATTTTGTTTTAAAGAATCAATTGTTTTATTGTAATTAATAAACCATTAGGTATTAACGGGTATTTGTAAAAAATATATGGGTATATGATACACAATTTTTGTTTTATGCCAATTTTTTTTTTTTGTTAACATGTATTTATATTGATTTAGACTTTTCTATCTGAACTTATTTAAAACAATAATTATTTAATGATTGTCTAAAATATTTTAAATATTATTTATTATTGAATAATTTTTAAAAAGTAATCAAATTAATTTTATTGATATTGAAAATATTTTAATAATAATAATCTTGATCGCGATGAATACTACGTTTTACCTATTTGAAGAAAAAAAAACAAATAAATAATAAAATATACATTTTTATTTAAAGAATTGATTGCATTTAATAAAATATACTTATGCATCGGTATAATTTAGAGCTGATCAAAAAAATAAACACACTTTCCACTTTGCGTGCAGCGATTTTAAGTAAATAACGTAATTTGTATATATTTTATTTTTGTTTAAGCTGACTAAAAAATGGCAATGAGATAGATTATTTAGAATTTAATAAGGAAACAATATGGTCCTATAGTAGATGAGAATAAAATCAAAACTGCGAAAGTTATTAGCCATGAAACGAAAAAGATTACATAATGTGAAATATTTTTAAAAAGAAATACAAATTCAAAACGAATATCTTTAATTTTTCCTATACGAAAATTCGTTTTTTATTTAAACTAAGAACTAATATTGCTTATTTTGATGTTAAGCTTATATTATTGTAATTTACAATAATTTATTTTACAACGAAAATAACCCGTACTAAACTGGTCGTTCGAATGCAACACGGTCGTCGACCATAGATAATATGATATACGAATGTATTATTTATTATGATAATAATCTTTATTTTCATAATCATAATAAAGTAAGTCATAATTCAATATGGTCTATGTTTCACCTACTCTCGTAAAATTGTATTTCATTTTATTTAGTTACATATTATCGTTTGTATTGTGCAGTTCACGTACCGCCTGCTGTTCAATTCTTCCTCAAAGTGCGAATTATGACAGTCTTATTCTACCAATCGAATGCAGGTACAAAATTAAATTATTTTCTTTATTTTAACTTTGTGATAGCAATGAGTAAAATACCGAGAAAAACAAATAAAGTTTGGTTGTTAGGATGAAGGGTCGAAAAAGTAATAAGTGAAAGTACCTATTGATTTTCTACCCTCTGAAGAGAGCATTCCGAAAAGGTTAGGGGAAAACCGAATACAGCGCTGGTTAGCTGGAAGTGTCTATTATGCCAGTACAAATTTGGGTTTTTGTTGGCGCATTAGTATTTTTTCTGTAGCGTTTAGAAACGAACATGTTTTTTTCTCTTGCCGAAAACCATGTGTGACGAAAAACATGAGCAACGGATAAACGTAAAATTTTCTCGTTAAACTAAAAAAAAACTCCAACTGAGTGTTAAGTTGTTAAAAGAGGTCTATAGTGAGAATTTCCTATCTCGGGCGCGTGTTTTTGAGTGGCATAAATTATTTTCTGAAGGTCGAGAGTGCACCGGAATCTAATTCAGTCGTAATCCAAATTCAAAACCATGCTGATCGTTTTCTTCGATATCAACAGCATCGTGATGACTGAATGGGTTCCAGAGGGTCAAACTGTGAACCAACATTACTATTTGACAGTTTTGGCAACATTGCGCGAATGATTTCGTAAGAAACAGTCGATATGTGGAAAAACAAGTCGTGGATCTTGCAGCAGGAAAAAGCGTGAAGCGTTATTTGGCCGCATAAGGCACTCCAGTACTCGAACACGCGTCTTACTCACCCGACTTGGCACCCTGCGACTTTTACTTGTTTCCGAAGATAAAGTCTGCCTTAAAAAGAACCCGGTTTGAGTCGATGGAAGAGGTGAAACGAAAATCGGCGGAACTCCTGAATGGTCTTACGAAAACAGACTTCCAGCACTGCCTCAAGCAATGGAAGAAACGAATGAAACGGTGTGTGAAGAGGGGAAGGGAGTATATTGAAGGGGAACATTTGGTTGTGAAATAATTTTTAAAATAAAACCATTTTTCATTAGCAGTCTCGTTATTTAATAGCCAGACCTCGTATTCTTAGACATTTTTTCTACTTGTATAAAAAAAAAAAACTAAAAGTATACAAGAAAACGCTTGTGAAATTTCTCAAATAGTATTAAATATTTGAGCCGAGAAGCATAAAATCGTAAAATAAAATATACGAAAATGGACGAACTAAGAAAAAGTAGGCCTTTATCGTCGGATTGTCAAATATAATAACGAATTTATTTTACTGACTAGTTGAGCTGCAGTCCATATGATATTGCATATGCTAATAAAAACAGTAAAATCTTAATATCAAAAAAAAAAAAAAAAAATCGCGCGTTTGATGGTTAATAACTTTTTGAGTTTTGATTTTTTCTCATCAACAGGACCAAATTTGTACCTTGTTAAATTCTAATATTTTACCTTCATGTCGTTTCCAAATTTTTTACAAATTAAATATAAACATACGCCTACGAAAAAAAAAAAAAATGTTTTTTTGTTTCACCCTAAGGTTTACAGGGTGTCTCACGATGATCTGTAACTTGAAATATCTTTTGTTCTATTCAATATTTTTGATATATTTTTTTTTAAATAATAAGTACATTCCTCTGTGTTATAGTGTGTATGTGAACATACTTTTTTTGGGAGGAGGAGAACTTAAAATAAAACATTTATAATCTTTTTAAAAAAATTCATAGTATCTATTTTGTCAAATAGATTTTTAGACAAATTTTGGTGGTTGAAACTTTTGTTAAAGTATGGTCTTTTATTTTCTACGATTTTTTAAAGTTTTCGCAAGTATGAATATTACCTATTGTGGTTATTCTATTGCAATATTTAATCAGCTATAAGTCAGTACAAACGATTTTATGTTAGGTCCCCTGTTGTTGTTGTGTGTTAATATATAAACTGTATCGCAGATGCATACTAATCATCTAAACAATATATAACAAAAATATTAATTAAAACAAAAGTTATTTCAAGTGGTAGATCATCGTGGGACACTCTGCATATTGTTGTAGAAAATACACAGCCGCTATACGTTTAATTTATACATAATATATATTTTGTATAATCATTTTGGTCAAATCGTTTAGGGAAAGGAATAAAGACAATTAGGCACCGCGGACCCTAACCGGATACAGGCACTTGTGTCCCAGCTCAGTTAGGTTTCGGGAATACACACTGCGTTGACGACGGAATTTTCACGTCGGCACAGCGTCACACGTCCATTGACGAGATGCAAATACATCAATTGTTTTTAGATTGCAAATATAAAAGTTATCTCACACGACAAAATAGACAAGTAGAATTCGTCAATTTAAAAATAAAAGATACATTTATTTTGATTGTCGGTTTATGTGACTATAGTAGCATCATTTTTCAAAATATGTTAAGGTATATTTTGTCTGATAGATAAAAATATAATTAATTATTAATCTTTGATAACACTCAGATACATTTTTGACTTGGTAAAATAAAAAAACAATAGCATTAATCTAGATAGATCTCAACACTGCACACGACGCGTAAAATGCTATCGGCGAAAATGGCACCGGTCGCGGCGGTGACATCGATTCTGAAAAATATATACATTTTAACATATGTGAACAGATAAGGAATGGATTGTCATAAAAACCGTTAATGAGAACTTGTGCTGTCCAACGTTTGGTTTAGTTTTTCGATATTACAAAATAATAATAAAGCAACCATTGTTCTAAAGTCTGGTAATTTGACATTTTTCCAACTCTAATAACTTATTTCGTAATTTATCGCAATATCGAAAATCTAAAACTAATGTGTTGCATGGTGTAATTTATTTATTTTTTTTTACGGTTAAAATTTTCGATACTCAATTAAGTCTAGAGCCCGAATAATGTTAGCTCATGCGAAACGGTTTCTCCGTAAACAACGTTTGTTTAATTAGGTACCTAACATTATTTTGTTAATTTCATGATGATACAATAAATACGTGTGATAACGACACGGGGTTTTAGTCGTAAATAAGGTATTTGAAAACAAATTTATACATTTTGATAGAATTTAATTTTTCCCCATATTTCAAGGAAATACTCGTCTACAAATACGATATAACCCTTAAATACGGAAAGTAGCACGTCCTCTTAAGCGCGAAATAATTTTTTATGTAATTAAAAATCAAACGTCTACAGATATCAGCCGTAACTATACGGAATACTTACCATATTACCATTTAAGACATATGTCTCGACTGTGTTTTATTCCTGCCAATAATGAAAGTGTGTAATATTTTTTTTTTTAGAGTCACGACAATCGTACGTCAATCGTTTCCGTTACTTTTACTATTTTTATACACGTCGGGATAAATATTAATTCTGACAATTCTATCATACATTCATAAAAAGATAAAAATAAAACATACACATAATACGCGTAGTAAATGATATATATGTTGTAATATTTAATCAAAGATTAAAATACAATTTTCGTAACGTGTTTTTATATTTCACAAGGTTGTATTGTTATTTTTTTTTTTATTTCGATACTGCGGAGGAGAAATTTATGCCAACCCATCGGCCAGTTTTTTTGACCCTGCCTATCAGTAAGTACCTATACATAGGCGAATATAAAGTGAAGATATTGACGCGACCTTTCTCGTCCAGAAAACAAGACTAAAAATCTGGCGGCCGGACCGAGAACCGAACCTCCTCGAACCTAACCTTACCTAACCGATGTTTACAAAGTATTTTAATTTCTCTTTTGTTAGAGCTTTACGCTATAAATTTCGCATACATTCTATGTCTACGACCCCGTGCTCTCGGCGTTCAATCTGCATTCCCTCGTTGATCGTCGTCTTCATACCGACATATCTTTTCTCGTTCATAAACACCTCAACAGTAGAATCGATTTCGCTTCCCTTTTCGAACACGTTAAATTGCACCTGCATTTTCCTTCTGTCCGTAACGTTGCTCTTTTTACAGTTTCCGCAAATTCCCATCGAAATGAAAAGTTAGCTCATCGAATTATGGTATTTGTAATATGGTCATACCGTCTCGTTCACATATTACGATTGATTATTTTGTTATTTTTTATATTTAATTTCACATATCGCTGCGTCTATTTTTCATTTGTACTTTTGGGCGCAAGCCTGTTTAACATATTGAAACGAAATGAACCGAAATATAATTTTTCCAAACGCATTAAATATGCAGGCCACATCCGCATGTTAAAACAATGCAATCGTCTTCAGATACGCGAAAATACATACAGGTGCAATCACGACTTGGTCGAATGCGGCAAAGGCTACCCTAACCTAACGCGTACGTTTAAATTTATCTCGGATTTAACCACGCACTAAAAACATTCTGTGCTGTCATACTTGGTATAACGTGTCTCATTTTAACTTTGTATTACGTAAGTTAATGAGTCTCGAAAGAAAAAAAAAACTGGTACATTGATTAGGTAGAACACGATTGCGTATGTTTGTCGATGGAAATTGCTGGTAGAAAAGTTGTTCACAAGAAAAAAAAGTACCTACAATTGTTTAACTAATACTAATACTTGAATAGTTTCACTTGAGATTCTGAGCGCAGTGAGGAATATATTGATTTTATATGATATGTGTGAATTTGTATTTTGTATTTTTTTTTTCTGTTTGTTAACAATTTTTCTACCAAAAATCATAATCCAGTCAAAAAAAACGACAAGAACGCCTTTTTTGTGGAATTTTGAACAGGTATAAAATATCAAACGGAAAAAAACGTAAGAAATATGAGAAAGTATATAAACAAAACGCAGTTTCATAATTTTTGATTTTTTTTTTTTTATAATTTGATTAAAAAAAAACGTAGACATTTCACAAAATACTTATATGCACCATTTTTAAACGCATAGTAAAATTTTCAAAATATTAATTAGTATTTGATATCATCCAGTTTTTTATTTGAATACAAAATATTTTAATTTGATCAGAAATGCATGGCAATTTTACACGTAATTTAAAGGTATTAGGTACCTAGTGATAAACAAAAAGTTGATTATTATAGTTGAATATTGTTTTGGTTTTATTTTTATATGCCCTTAAATGATATGTATCATTTGTTGGTGGTCATAAAATGTAAAAAAAAAGTTTTTTTTCGAATCATCCTATCAATATTTTTTTTTACGCATTTAAACTCTGACTAAACTCGTAATACTCGTACAAATTCTTAAATATATTATTTTGTAGGTAAATACGGACTGTCTCACTATACCTCTTGAATATCTCTGGAGATAATAAAGATAAACAAATTACATTTTTTTTATATTACTCACTGCAGTCATGAGGATTACAAATATTTATTTTTGAATTAATTTTTTTTTTTTTTTAATAAAAAAATATTAACTTTTTATTTTATTATTTTCGGAAAATTTAATATAAATATAAATATTTGTAGTCCTCATCCCCGTGCGTAACATAAAAAAAAAAAAAAATAGAATTTGATTATCTTTATTAACTCCGGAGATATTTAAGGGGTATATCTTCGTGAGATAACCTGTACCTAAATATTCAGATGATATATTAGTTTTGTATTATATTAGCGAAAAACGAGTGAAATGTTTGATTTCGATTCTAACAAAAAAAAAAATATATATTTTATCTGCTCAGGATCGTTTTTAGTTTAGTGAACCGTACAATATAGTATACTCTTCAATAACATAATATATTATGTCCTAACCAATACCTTTTCAATTGGAAACAATAAATCCGAGTATTTTTTTTTTTTTCAAATTTATTATTATATTTTTTCACGATTTTACCATTGTAAGCCGCCATTATATTGATGATAATCGGTGATTGAAGAGGAGGGGTGGGAGGAAACAATATTATCCACATTTTCACAATATCGATCGATTTCTATACGCGCAGCCATCATGGCGGGTTAAATTACGAACGAAAATCATCGCCTCGGCCGCGTTCGCTTAGCGCGCGTCGCTACGCCCGGTCGCCCACCCCCGGGTTTCGGGTTACTTATTTGCGGCTTCGCGTCGCAGTGGCGTGAATGCGTGACGAGAAGTAACGGACGTCTGTTGTATACAGGGTGTATTTTTACCGACTACACGAGGAATATGTAGTCATGGGGTCCATACGTATAAGTATATACTATTATTTTTATGGCTATATAGGATGAATAAACGATACGATAAGTAAGTACAACGATAAGCCATTGCCGACAAAAAAACGATTCTGAACAGAGTGCGGTCTGACCTGTTTATAATTATGAAATTTTCAAGTATTACTGATCAACTAAAACAATTTTTGGTACTATACCAAATAAAAAGTAACTTCGAATTAATAACTTAGAATTTTTTGAAAATGTTACCACGTCTAGAAAAGCGCTGATATTATAAGTATTTGCAGTGAATATTTCAGGTCTACAATAATTTCCAATTGTATTAAAACAAAAAAAAAAAAAAAACTCAAACACAAGTACCAATTTATAGTTTTTCTTTTAATGTTACAATATTTAAATTTTTACAATTAAAATAATTCAAAACTTAAACTATATTAATTTCATAAAAACAAATTTAGTACCCATGGAAAAATAAATTGTTTTTTAGGTGGTAATTTACAAAGGAAGTTATTATTATATAATTATTAAAAGTTATTATTATTAAAAGTTTCTGTTTTTGGAGTATTATTGGATTCAAAATTAAAAGATTTCTCTGCACCACCACCAGAAATTTAGGCCAATTCACGCCACTGTAATACTGGATATCCCTTAAAAAAATCCCGTTCGCTAATCGGTAAACGGAATAACTATTTATACTGATTACCGATCGGCTCGTCGTTGAGTCTTGACACGGCTGCCCGGGGGTACTTTACACCCCCAGCGCCCCACGGGTTGTTGCGGCGCTCGTAGGTACCATTGTACCGGCATTATTAAATAAATCTACAGTACATTTTACCGTAGATTATTATATCGGTATTTATTTTGAAATCGGGGAAATGTATACGTTGTTGAGTCGCATTGCGCGTTTACTGCAGTCTACACAACGTATTACGCACTGCATAATAATTATTAAATTAATATTAAAAAAAAAAAGCTTACCATACGTCTTATTTTCGTATTATAACGCAGGACGAAAATCAACAACGTTACGATTACAAAATATGCACACTATTTATGAATTAAAAAATCGTACGAAATTGCGCATAATAGTATAGTATAGTATGACATCATATGATATTGTTTATCTATACTCGGATAGTATAAACAATAACAACGTTCGCGGTTATAATAATATGTTAGTATTTTTTTTAATTTTTTTTTTGTATAATTATATTATTATATAATGGTACGTATTTAAAATTTCGCGGGTAAAATTTACGGTCAGCGCTAATATGCCTACAGAGGTGTACGGGTACTCTTGATAAAAATTTAAAAAATGTGTATGTACATCAAAAACAACACTCGTGTAATTTTATATACGAAAAAAAGCATCCCGTACCCATACGTATACAATAAATATGTAAATATCCGAAATGAAAAGATCTCCGGGTTTTAGCTGCGCTCATGGGCGTCCGTTTGGGGGGGGGGGAGCCGAGAAGAGAATATGTCCCAGTCCCAATAGAAAATTATTAGGTATCCGAAAAATAATTATGTATGCTTTGAATTCATCCAAATAAATGTTATTATATTCTGTATATTGATAATGATAACCGCAGAATTTTGCTTATCACTAAGCTTATAATGTTTACATAATTGCATACCCTTTCTTCCTCGTTCTTTTTCGAGAAATACCAACCTATTATATCTATGCTATAAATAAGTTTTGGAATCTAATTTCACTTTGTCCCCCATTTGAAAATTACCTTATGGGTGCCCTTGGCTGCGCTTACATGGTCCTACGGTTTTATACGTGATTATGATATACAATACTTCTTGTAGGCAGTGGCATGCGCAATAGGGGTGTAGTTAGGTATTATATCCCCCATTCTAATAATCTTAAAAATACAACAACTATAACTATTTGTTTAGTAATTTAATCTCGAAACGTATTTCAACCCCTAATAACAGGAAAAATCTTGATTTTAATTGACTAAAAATTGACTCTTTTGAATTCCTGTAATCAATTCGGGTCAACAAGAACATTATTCTACGGTAATTATATTTTGTTACATCCATTTCCGATGAAATTTCCTAAAATAAAATAATTTTCGTTTACGATGAAAATAAAAGGAAAAATTTTGCACGATGAGCGGATCACTGTTGTAGATGAGAAGTCGGGATGGGAATTTAATGTATATCTGTAAACAAAGATTATTCATTGCTAGCGAAAAACGATTCTGAGCCGAACTTGGTATTGCTTTTTTAACAATATATTATTATAGTAAAATAAGTATTATATTGAAACAATTTGTATGGACCAGTAACAAGATTTGTTCCACACAATTTTTTACACAAACGATTTTCGTAAAAATTTGATATTAAAATTCCTTTATAAAAAAAATACTAAATAAAGGTTAATATTCATTTTTTGACCACAAAGTATCACTTACAATGAACTAATCTGTTAAATTTTCAAGCATTTTACCACAGAGTACCCACCGAATAAAAATGATGTACAAACTTAATTATGTATTAAAATGTCTATAAATAGCTCATAAATGGCTCAAATGTTTTGAAAATATTAAAATGCCTAGAAAAGGCTAATATAAGTTTTCTGTCTGAATTTACAAGTCTCTAAGACTATTTTTATTACAACAAAAATAAAATTGAAAATAATAAAAACATTATTTTCGTAAATTTTCCCATTTTTCTTACGTTTTATTCCGGGTTTTTCTAGATATTCTGAAAACCGCTGGGAAAATCTAAAAAATGACTTCCCTAAAGAACTATCTAGACAATATTTTCTTTCGAAGATAGTACCACACTTATATATTTAAGCAAGATTTCTGGTAGACATTCTTGTCACAGTACAAAAAAAAAAATAATAAACATCATTGTAAAATCAACACTCAGAAAGTCAGAATCTGAACAATTCTTTTAAAAAAAAGTCAACGAAATCAGCGTGCGAAATGTTTTCCTGCATTTATTCATTCGTGTCTGCAACAAAAAAAAATGTTAAAAATTTCTCGCGGTGACGATAATAAAATATTATAATACGTCGTCGCTTCATTAGTTATTTTATTAATATTATTATTAATTTTTTTCGCTTTATTTGTTGTTTTCGTCTTCCCCCGTCCCTCCGTCCGCTATCTATACCTACTTTTGTGGACGAGCGTTGCGGCGCACTCTGTACACGGGGGCCGGCGCGGTCGGGCGAGAGTAAAAAAAAAAAAAAACAAAAAAAAATACCTAAAAAATTAATGACGACGACAGAAATATAATTATGTAAAACGAAATAAAAAAAAAAAAACCGCCGCGTCGCGTAGACGTGTTTACGCGACCCGAGCGCATTTATCTGGTTTTCTGGTTTCCCCATACACCCGGCTCCCCCCCCCCCCCCCCGACGCGTCGCGGTCCGTATCGCCCGCGGGAAGAGGACGCGCGCGGCGGCGGCGGCGCGCCGTGAAGACGAAACAGACTCGGAAAAAACCTTCCGCCGATGGGTCGACCGCGGTGTGCATTTATAATACGCGTATAATCGCCCGGCCCGTCCCGAACGCGCGGGCGCGCGCGCGCGCGTCGTCGAACGCGTGGAATTTTATTATGATTGTTTTACGCGTTTAATACGTACACGCGTCTTTTATACGCGGTTGGCGAGGGGAGAGGGAAACGACAAATTTTTGAGGGAAAAAAAAAAAAAAAAAAAAAACAAACGGGAACCGTAATAACGTTACGACGAAACGCGGCGACGAAGAACCCGGTTCGACGACGCGTGTCACCTACTCGCCGCCGCCGCCGTGATGTATGCGCGCCGATAACATCATCATCGTCGTCGTCGTCGTCGTCGTGTCGTTCGGCGGCGGCCGCGTGTGTGGGCCCGCCGTCCGTCTAGGCCGCGGCGGCCGTGTCACACTTTTTTTTACTTTTTTTTTCTGTATAAAATACGTACGTTCCGTCGTTTCCCCTCCTCCTCCCCCCCACGGCCCGCACGCGACCGCGTACTGCTTCTCTCCAGGACGCGTCGCCGTTTCACGCGACCCACGCCCGTACGTCATCGTCGTATTATCGTTCCGCGCCGTTATAATATAGGCAAAAGGTTAGGTCTTAAACGCCGCGCGATAAATTGCCAGCAAACGATCGGATCGTTACGGTTTACCGTCGCGTACAAACAGCACGCACCGTGACGGTTGACGGGAATCGGAAACGGACTGGACGATTGGTGCCGGCCGGCCGACGTCAATTTCTGCAAACCGTAACGATAAGGCGGAACGTGCACACTGCGCAGCGGCCACTTATCGCTACGGTTTTCATTTGGTTTCGCGTTGTGACATTGAGACTCCTCGAGCGAATTTACAGAACTCTATTTACCCGCCTGTGACTGGTCTAGAGCAATAGAACACTCGGACAGGAATCAAAAGGACCTTGCTTGTACGGAGCTCGTTAACAAACACAAGGCGTTTGATCCGTTGGCACGCAGAAACACTGTTGTGAACAAATTAACGCATAGCGAAAGCTAATGGCAAACCGAGGTCCGAGTGTACCGCGGTCGACAAAGACACGTATTGGACAAGAAATCGTTGCGTGTAAAAAGTACTCACTCTTTCGATTAATTTGAACAAAAATTATGACGATAAATCGCGGTAATGACGTGATTGACAATTTATCGAACAAACATAATACCGAAAGAGTGCCGAGTACTGTTTGCACGCTACGAATTCGCGTCCGATGTCCTTTGTCGACCGCGGTACGTTCGGTTTGCCGAACCAGTTCGATACGTCCTTTACCCGCGAACGTTAACCAACGCAAACCGAATGGAATCGTAACGAAAAATCGTGGCCGCTATATGTTTCCGATTCCGATAAATCGCTACAATCAGTGGCGCATTCGGAATATATTATGCGCCCCCTGCCGAAACAATTTTAATGCTGCCCCCTACCCTCCCACATATTTTCAACAACTATTCTTTAAAAACTCAGACCTTCCCTTCCCTACACCCTTAGTTACTGACAAATGCGCCCATTGCTTGTTTCGAATGACATTTTAAAATGTATATCCTATAGGGTTTAACAGTTTACAATTTATAAGCGTTTTATTAAAATATCAAAAACCATACCGAATAACGACATGAGTAAATTGTATACGTTATCAGTCGTTTCACTCATATCACATTCAATTCAAAATGATTTGGTACGATAATCCGTTATCATTTATTACTTGTTACTCGGAGGTACAAAGTGTAGAAAAAAGTTTATACAAAAGGCGGCCGTACTCGACATAAAATCACTCACGGTTCTTTTGTATAACAGCAATTACGACCGATTACATATTTATTATGATAAAAACAAAAATCAATACACTCAATAAAACTGCCGCCTCTAAAACTGTAATAATTTTACCACTGAGGTCATTTGGCGCCCTTCGACTCCCCTCCTAAATGCACCACTGGCACCACATTTTACAATGATAGTGCTTTTTCCGAAGGGGAATCTGACTGGAGAGGCACTTCAGAGAGGTCAATTTTTGGTTTTCCCAGAATTTTGTCCAATAAATGAGAAAATCATAAGTTAAGTAGAGAAAATATTAAACAAATTTTATTAAGGAAAATGTATAATGTCTATGTAATTAGATTTGTTGAGCTTTTTATAGAGATTCTAGTTTTGTGCGCTTTCACGTAATTTTTATTTGATAGGTATTCGGCGAATAAAATTGTTGGACCAGACAGAAATGCTTGATAATTCAAAAAATAAATTTATAAAATATTGCATTCAATGTAGTATTTTGTATTTTTTATCGCGATTATTTTACGGACTTTGAAAACTTGTATATATGTATAACCGACCGAACTTTACTCCGAATCGTTTTTCGTTAGCTACGGTATATTGTTGTCAACCGATATAAAGCGAACGGTTTTATGTACCCAACCGTCCCAACTTCCCACCCAGTGGCGTAAATTCCGGGTGAGCAAGGCGGGCAAACGACACAGGCCCACAACTGATGAGGGTCGTAGCGGTGGCCTAGACCAGGGCCACTTTTCGGTTCGGTCCTTCAGGACAAAATTTTGCCACGGGCGTTAGAAGTTCTGTGGTTACGCCACCGTACGCTGTACCCGACAACAGTGGCGCACGCGCGTCCCCGGTATCAGCTCTTTGGTTTTTTGATGCGTACACGCTGACAATCTCCGCGCGGACACTGTGTAACAATATCGTTACAATATTATTATTATTATTACGCCGCTCAATTTACCGCAATAAACGAGGCGTAAGTGTATTATTATTATTATTATTATTATTGTTACTATTATTAATACAATGCACGGGGTATAATCTTTCGTTTCCTGCGCGTCGCCATCGTAATCCGCTTATGTCGTCGGTGTAATTATAACAGTTATCGCCGACTTCCGTCGCCGCCTCTCCCGCGTAATGCGATTTACGCGATATTGCGTTTATCCGGTTCCCGGGACGAGTGGGCGGGGTGTGGCGGGAATGACAGGGAAGGGGAACGGCGAATCTTTCCGCGTCAATTTATTATTGTAATAACATCATAACGCTTAACCGCTCGCAGTCTGCAAAGTATTTCGGCGTGGTGCGACCGACACCACAATATTTACAACACACGATAATATCGTTAAAAGTCAAACGTACCTACGCATACGTATAGCAACTCGGCTGCGCAACAGTCGCCTTTTAATATCGGAACGACCAAGTGACAATCCGGTCAGAACAGACGAGTGTAGACGATGATTCGGTTACAAAAATAATAACAGCAACAAAAACGTTTTAGCCGAAAAGACCGAGTCGCGTTTTACATTTTGATTGCGATCGCATTATACCAGATGATGAATTTTTAATTCGAAACCGGTCGCAAATCACAACACTCCGGGCGACGCATTCATTCATAATATTCGTTTTTTTTTTTTTATTTTTACACATTTGTTTACTGTATTTATTGAAAACGTATTAAATACACGCACGTTTAACGCGTACCCATTTAAGCGTGAAATATTCGATTTCGGGGCTGTTAACGCGAATTCCGTTTTGCCGCCTGCGACAATTATCATCTTATCACAACCGATATCATCCATTATTGTTTTTAGCTATACTGTTCGGCGCTGTTCGCATCGAGCCGTCAGTGCGGCGTCGGTCCCGAATCCGCTCGAAGTCTCCGTACCCAAACCGCCGAGGGTTCCAGAATAATCGCTATTGGAATATTACAAAACGATATCGTGGTAATAATAATATATTGTCCGCAGAGTGCCGTACGGACGGGATTGTCGCGGTCGGACGGCAGCGTCGCAGGCGATAACCGCAGCGTCAGTCTGCGGCACCGCTTCCGGGTCCGGTCGGATGCGTGGCGACTTTGATCTTCAGCTTCAGGTGGAGCGGGACCGACTCGGACTGCTGCTGCAGCATCAGGGAACGGCCGCCGCCGACGTGGAAGACGCTGCAGACGTGGACGACTCGGACGTGGACGACAACGGTGGCGGGGTCAATACCACTACCGCTAGTACTACCGCCACGACGACGGACGGTACCGGTGGCGGCGGCGGCGGTGGAGGCGGCGGCAATAATGACGTGAACATGATGATGATGATGGATGCGGCGCGGCCGTCGGTTGCCGCGGGTGATGAATCACCGCCGCAATCGCCGCAGCAACCGCAATTGCACGAATCGATTGAAGTTGACCAGACGGCGGGGTCGTCATCGACGTCACCGCCCGCGACGGTCACGATGCCCCCGATCACCAATCCTATCGCCAAACAGGAACAGGTTAGTGTATTATGATCGAAACTTTCGATAAATACTACAAACCATTGCGAATTATGCGTGGTAATAGTTGTTAAAAAAAAAAAAATAATAAATAAATATGTTATTAAAATATCAATTAAATAAATAAATTTAAAAAAACCGGACATAATTCGCACGTAGGTGCAGCCACTGTTGTAGTTGGGAAGTTGGGAAGGTAGGATACAGAAAGGAAATAATTCTTTTAAAAATAAATACCATAACATTTAATTCAAATTTTTTTTTTTATTACAAAGTACGACTTACAAAAATTAAACTCCTGTAAAATTTCAATTTATTTTTTTATGTCTAACAATTATATCAACGGAGTACTTACCAAATAAAAATATATGATAATTAATCATATTATTAAAATATTAAATAATTAAATAGACATTATATATTTTCTTAAATGTTATTTGTTTAATATTGTATCGATTTTCCGATTTTCTCAGTTTCCCATGTTTTTCTCGGTTTTTCACATTTTATTGGGAAAATCAAAAAATGTCCTCCTTAAAGCACCACTGCAAAACATTTCCTTCTAGAAAAAGGTCTACTTCGTATATATCGAAGTAAGTTTCCTGATAGAATATGGTGTACATAGTATAAAAAAAAAAAATATAGAAATATTCATAAAACCAATACATTATTCACTACACTCAGAATCTAAAAGTATATAAATAAATAAGTTGGAAGTTTATATTTATAATATTATAAATATATCATATTATATTTTTTTTTTTAAATTGTTCGTTTAGTTTTCTAGCGACTATGAAAATTAGTACCTACGTTTATTAAAAACCACTACAAATATAAATTAAAACATTTATATACTTATAGCTATTAATTATATTAATCGCTAATTTAACTCACTGCTGCAGTCACATTTGCCTGACACACCGGTCTGTTCTTTTTTGGACGGATAATAAAATAATAATTGTTTATTATTATTCTTTTGCGGTTTTGCGGTGAAGATAAATTAAAAAACCTTGTATACCTTTAATGACCATATGTTTAGTTAGCTTATACCCATAAACGAAACATTTTCTTGCAGGTATATGCACAAACCCATTAATAAGAATCCTGGTATGCGTCATATACTCGTATGTTTACTTTACAATATACCACTTTATACACTACTTCTATACGTCTATATATCACTTCCGAAAAATGAATGGAATTCGATCGTTGAAAAAATAGAGATAGGATTTTAAAGATAAATTCCGCAAAAGACACATCCTTATTTTATGTTATGTATGTACAAAATTTCAACCGCCTGGCTTCATTTGGGAGTCTGTAGAAGTTTTCAAAACTCAAAAAACTCCATCCTCCCGTGACAACGAAAGTAAAATTTATATTGAAGTTCAATACGAATTGTATAATTTTAAAATGATTAATTCTCGAGTTTGAGTTCATTTGGTCCGGGGATAGCCCCTGGGGAAATAAAAAAATGGCGTTCTTAAAGTACCACCCCAGTCAGATTTCCTTTTAGAAAAAGAACTTAGACATATTCAATCGAATCAAAATATCTGGTAGAAAAGTTGTTCATATAAAAAAAAAAAATAAAAAAATAAACATCATTGTAAAACCAATGCAATTAACAGACCAACATCTAAAACGAACAAATGTTTCCTACAAAACATAGACAAAAAAAAAAAAAAAAAAATCGAAGAATTCGAATACGTTTTCAAAATTAAAATTGGCTGAATTTATGGATGAAATGGACGAATTTAGTACTCTAGCTTATTGGTTCAACATATCATGTTCATTCGTAAAATGTTCCCTCCAATGCGTATCTTATCCGACAGTGGATAGAGTAAGAAAGATGTACTATTATGGATGGTCATTAAAATGTAAAACAATTTTAAAATTTTACAAAATTGGAAAAATGTTTAAAAACCGTATTCGACCCCCTTAAACAAAAAATGTTGATATAGAAACCGTTTTAATTGCATACGTAAATGTTTCAAAACGTTTTGATTCCGTAAATAACGTATTTTTTTTTTTTCAAACGCATACGTTTTAGAATGAATCAATACAAACGTGTATGTTACAGGACGATTACGACTTGGGCACAACGACAGGTGTCGGTTACGGTGTCGATGGTTACACCTCCTCCGCCGCCGGGTCAGGTCTAGCCGACATGATAGGGGGCGGAATCGGCAATCACCTTCACCCGCACCACCATCATCACTTACTCCTCTTACATCACCAACAACAGCAACAGCACCAGGCTCATTCTCAGACCGGCGGCACCGCGACCAGCGGCTATTACAGCGGCGGGGGTGCAAGTCAACATCATCCTTCGGCAGTGCCACCGCCGCCGCCACTTCCTCTTCTGCTCCACGACCAACAACAGATCGGAGGCGATTTGCAGTTGCAACTTCACCTTCACCATCAACATCAACACCATCAGCAGCAACAACAGGAACAACACTCTCAACTTTTGCATCACCATCAACACGAAGATTTCCAGTTTCACTTTCAGCAACCGCATCTCGTTGAACACCAGCACCCTCATCACCACCATCACGAACTGTCGACGAACGCCGCGCACCATAGTTTACAACAGCAACAACAACACAACCAGCAATTTTCGTCAGCCCATGCTGCCCACCACCAGCAATATCATCAGCAACAACACCAAAGACAACAACAATTCTCGCCGCAATCATCAGTGGTCGGTCTTTCTCATCCTCATTATCATCAGCAACAGCACCACCATCTGCAGCACGGTGTAAGTGACGGAGGTGGCAATGAGGACGACGAGGACGTGGTGACTTCGGCTTCCGCAGCGGCGGCGGCGGCCACAGCGGCTGCGTATGCGGCGGCTGCCGCAATATACGGCGGTGGTGGTCAAAGTCAACATGGCGGCCATCACCATAGCGGTCAACAACAAAGACACCAACACATGTTGAGACCCTCTACAGCTTCTGTCAATCAACAACACGACGTCCAACATCATCACCACCAGTTGATGGTGATCGGCGGTGGCGTACCCTCGCTACCTCCACCTCCGATAGCGCCTGGTTAGTATATACCTATTATAATTAATTTATATTTTTTCTCATTTCATCCAATCTCTTTTCGTCACTCTACTCATTCGTTATACATTTTTTGTGCATCATAATATGATGTTTTGAGCTATTATTAATTTTCTACTCGTTCAATAACATTGTCATGGGTCACGTTGTAGATAGTCCTCCGACCCCCGCCTTGCAGCAGCTGAGGACCGCGGCTGGTGCATCGTCAGACCCGTCGAGCGGAACGGGCTTGTCATCGCCACCGGTCATCAAGTCCAGACGGACTTCGGGGTCTGCGGCGACAAACGACACGGGCGGCGGAACGACGGGCCGTTGCGGCGGTCGTGGCCGGGGTCGTAGAGGTGCCACAGCGACAGCCGCCGGCGGCCTATCGGGTTCTGCGGCCGCGGCTGCGCTACAGCAACAACAGCAGCAGCAACAGCAACAACAACAACAGCAGCAGTCGTCGTTGCTTTTGCATCCACATCACACGGCGCACCCGCATCTCCTTCCTCACCTTCAGCAACAGCAGCAATTCGGTGGCAACGGCGGTGTTCCGGGCACGGGCGCGTTGACCGGCGCGCAGGCGGCCGCGGTGGCGGTGGCCGTCGCCGAAACGCAACAACAACAGGGTCCGCCGCTGGACCGAGTGTTCGTGTGGGACCTAGACGAGACGATCATCGTGTTCAACTCGCTGTTGACGGGCGGCTACGCGGCCACCCACGGCAAGGTATAATATTTTTATCGAATTTATTTCGCTAAATTTCGTATACACCTCGACAAGTCGAAAACCTTGTCAAGACAAGTCGAAATAAATGTCGTTTCCTTGCGAATACCTCGATCGCTCGAATGAAAACCTACAGATAACTCGAACATTCTGTGTTCCGAACATAAACGTTTAATGACGGATAATTAGTGTATAACCATTTGTCTAATAAGCTCGCGCGTCACACAGTTTATCCTAATCAAGGTCGGCTCGGTGACTCGTGATTAAACATGAAGATTACATAATATTATCTATTTCGTTCACAGGACCAGCGGGTCATGCAGCCACTCGGCTACCGGATGGAGGAAATGATATTCACGTTGGCCGACCAGAATTTCTTCTTCAACGAAATCGAGGTGCGTATCGGGCGGTTCTCGTAAACCGCGGTAAAAAATTATTCGCGGTGCGATTTCGGTAAGTGATGATGTATTTATGTATATTTTTACAGGAGTACGGTGGCGGCGATCAGGCCCAACACATCGACGACGCCGCGTCTGACGACAACGGCCAGGATCTGTCGGGCTACGACTTTAGCGCAGACGGATTTTCCGCGGCCACGGTCGCCACTCAGCACCATCAGCACCATTTCGCTAACCAGTCTCACTTTAACAGCACCGCCGCCGCCGCCGCCAACAGCAATAACAGTCAACAGCACCAATATCAGCAGCAGCAGCAGCAGCAGCAGCAGCACAACCCGTACCATCAACAGCAGGCTTACCACCACCATTCGCAGCAACACCATAGTCTGTTGGGCTCCGGCGGAACGTCCGTCGTCAATTCGTCCGGCGGCGGCGGTCTGAGAACCTCCGTCGGACTGAGAGGCGGTAGTGGCGGCGGCGGTGGCGGCGTGGACTGGATGCGCAAGCTCGCGTTTCGGTATCGCAGGGTCAAGGAACTGTACAACCAGTACCGGAACTCGGTGGGAGGTGGGTAACGCGCCGCGATAAGTGCGCGATGACCGCCGAGTTTATATCCATGTTTTATACGCGGGATCGATTTATTGTGGTGTTTTTCTGATTCGTCGTTTAGGACTGTTGGGACCCGGAAAACGAGAAGCTTGGCTCCAGCTCAGAGCCGACATCGAATTGCACACGGACGACTGGCTCACGATGGCCGTCAAGTGTTTGAACGTCATCAACTCGAGGTACGCACACTGTTAAACCCACGATTGCTCTCCGGGTTATAGCAATAGGCGTTTACGCTCTGGAATCGGATCGTAGACGTCACCCCGTATTCTATTCCTTTCAAACCTCACGTCCTGTAAGACGGTTCGTCCCGTTTTACTAATTATTTAATTATTTTTACGGAGTGAACTCCAGTCAGCAAGATGTGCATTAAATAGTCAACGAATTAATATTTTATCAAAATCGGCATTTATCCAAAAACTTAATAACTTGTGTCGAATACAACGATACAAATAATAATAGCGATCATAAACATATTGTATAAACAAACATAACGAGTTCAATTAACTGTATAAAATAACACGGCTATAAAGATTAATGGCGAATAATCCCATACTGTCCCGCGGTGTCGATTTGTACGTCCTTTATTTTATCCCGCCGGTTCCGTTGCTCCATTCAAACTACCCGTCATACAATTAGGACTCGCGGGCAATTATACGGAAGACGCGTTACGTAAACGGGGACATTCGTTGTTAAACAGTGGCGTAACGAGGAGGGTAGGGGTGTTTTAGGTGCAGAAACGCCCTTCCCCCCTTTTGACATGCGAGATTCGTATGTATCGTCTCCGTCTTACAGACGTAAGACATAACAAATTTGCGTTCATCGGGGACAATATCATTCTGTTTATTTTAAATACTAGAGTGAATTATTATGAAATAATCACCATTACCGAACATAAAAACAAGAACATTACCGGGTAATTGTGATATTTCATTGTTAAAATGTTTAATAACGCTTAAAGAAAATGTTTATTTGCAAATTAAACGTTGAAAAAATAGCGCCAATATCGTAGAGATAATGTTCTTATTTTTAAGATTGATAATAAGTCAATTCATTTTAATGTTAAAACTATAATAGCACAAAGTCGTCCCTGCAAAATGCTAATATTTTGCTGTGTCCTTTGCGCGTCCTCTTTAGTTTTTAACAAATAAACAACTAAATAGAAAATGATTTTGAATTTTTTTATAACACCTCCTCCCCCCTACAACCCTAGCTCGTAAATTAACGTAAAACGTATAATTCGTCAAAAAATTAAATAACATAAAAAGACGTCCTAGGATATTGGGGATTTGTGCAGCCACTGTTGTAAGTAATTTAATGTATATCAACTATTAACCACTGCTTACGAAAAACCGATTCTGAGCGGAGTTCAGTTGATAGTGATGCTTTGTCATATTATAGTAAAATAATTAAATAGGCTTTTATATTTTAATATAATATTTATAATAATAAATAGTAATATTTGTTTAATGTTTTACCGATTTTCCCATGTTTTATTCCGGTTTTCCACATTTCCCTGGAAAACTCTTGGGAAAATCAAAAAAATTACTTCTCTAAAGTACTTTCCCGTTCAGATTTCCTTTTTGAAATATTGCTATCATTGTAGCAAAATTGCTAGTAGAAAAGTGATGCACAGAAAAAAAGAAGGCCGTAATACATTTTAACTAATACCTACATTTTTTATATTTTTCCCGTTTTGTCAGGTTTTTCAAATCTGATGAGAAAACTCCTTACTCCCCACGCCGATTTCCTTTCAGAAAAGGTGCTGTGCTTAAAAATCTGAGCAAATCTTCTGGTAGAAAAGATGCGCACAGATGAAAGAAATAAAAAACACCTTTGTAAAATCACGAGCTTCTTCGCTTCACTCGGAATTAAAAAAAAACCGCTCTCGTTACAGACCCAACTGCGTCAACGTTCTGGTTACCACGACGCATTTGATCCCGGCGCTGGCCAAGCTGTTGCTGTACGGACTCGGACCGCATTTCGCGGTGGAAAACGTTTATTCGGCGGCCGGAGGGGGTGGCGGCCCATCGACCGGCGGCGGTAAATCGGGCGGCGGAAGCGGCGCGGGGTCCGGAACCGTGTCGGGGACGACGTCCACCGGATCAACGAAAGAGGCGTGTTTCGACCGGGTGGTGCAGCGGTACGGCCGGAAATGCACATACGTGGTGATCGGCGACGGGGCCGAGGAAGAACGGGCCGCTCGGCAGGTGAATAAGACGCGCGCGATAAATCCCGGGGCTCGGGTCGTAAAGAGCAGAGATGTCGCATTTCGGTGAAAACGATTTACGTACGGCCAATCGTATACGATTTCGTACACCGATGCTTTTTCTAGCGGTAAACGGGCGTATTTCAACAATCATTGCACTGGGATTTCAGCCCAGGTCGTTTGAAAAATAACTATTGCAATCGTCGTAAACGCCCGAATATGCGTTTTATCTTTAGTTTCCCGAAATCGATTAAAATAGCGAGATCGGATCTTCGTGACTCAAGCCCCGGAATCTAAACGAAATAAATCGCGGCTAAAACGGTAGTCAGCGCGCGTTTTATACAATACGGGAACCCCATCCGTTTGCGCACAAAATATTATAGAAAGAACATAATAAACGCGTAACTATGAACTATACAAAATTTGGGGGGTGCTGAAATTACGGTCACGTCAAAAACTCTACGGGGGGTAATGTCCCTGCAATACCTTTTACGCAATCCTTACAATGAGCAACTTACACATTTCGTTTAAAATTTTGTACGTAGAAATTGATCGTAACTATTTTAACATTATTTTTCATACACCTACTTTTATTGTATATACCCATGGATTGTCTGTAAGAAATCTGTATTTCGTTCTGCTCTCATTAATTTTATAAAATACACGGATAAAATATTTAATCGTTACCATGAAATATCGTATTTAGCTTTTTTTTTTGGGGGGGGGGTGTACTAATTTTAAACTCAAAGGGGACTAAACACCCTTTAGTATCCCGCCTTAAAACCCGTTCGCGCGATAATAGTTATATGCGTTTATAATACGTGGACATTATTACCTACGTGTGGATACAGATAAGACAACGATCTCGCCGATACCAACGTATTCATTAGTGGCGGCTCGCGGGCGCTGATGAAAGTTATCGTACTGACAATATGCGACAAGTCCTCTCAGAGATCACAAAAATATTTTTATAATACCGAACATTTTTACGACTATTAGCGATTAACCGTTCTTATCTCAAATATTATCGTCGGATATAATGATAACGCTCGTTACCGGTATTTACCAATAATGATACTTTCACAATTCGTTAAACTTCGATTATCATCCTAACCTTTTCAATAATTATGACTTTTTCACGTATGAGAAAATCTATACGCAAAATATCCGAATTTCGAAATCGACCGATTGATGTATTGCGAACATATTGCGTAACCGCTTTAAAAAAAAAAAAAAAAAAATGATCATACTGGTTGACATATAAAATAGTTTTAAACGTATAACGTACCAAAAGCACATTTTAACTACACCTATAAAGTTAAAATATTCACAGACAGTCCTAAGTCTGTATAAGTGTAAAATGTATACCTACGTGTATAATCTGTGTGCAAGTGAGGCGTAATTTCAGCGAATGTGCGAAAACTGTGTGCGCCTTAAATTGCATTAAAACAAATAACCTGGTCGATACTACTCGAGGGTAGGCCATTTTTGTTGGTGGGTTAAAGTTAGAAAGGTAGAATATACAGTGTAATTTAATTTATATACACTGTTTCCAGCGATAAATTATTATTGCAAATGAAAAACGATTCTGAACGGAATATTATTAGTCATGTTTTTGAACAGCAGTCGAGGTAACTCAGAAATCAACGAAAATATTGTGAATCGTTCGAGTAATGTAAAATCTAACGTTACAAATAAGTACCCCCTCGCCGGCCAGAAATTCGGCAACTTTTGATACACCGCGACATTGTGAAAAAATCTTAACATTTTTACTAACCGAAAATTTTGATTTACTCCGAGCGTATTTTTTTAAGTATTTCTTGTCACGTGGACCATTCATTTAATTAAGATTTTGAATATCAAAAAGAAGCTGTTAGTTTTGGTTTTACTAAAACATTTTGTTGGTTTTATCAGAAAACACTTATTTGGCGAGTAAAATATTTCGATTTTTTCATCCGGTGCCTTTTAAATGATACGATATTTCCCCGTGGTGATACATTACTTGAAACGTTTTTTCGAGATTTCCAACATTTTTTGTATAAAAAAAAAAAAAATGTAAAATCTGAAAACAAATGACAATGCACATCAATTTAATTTTTGTACATTACACCCGGAAAACACCACGATAACCTTACTTATCTCTTACTTACTCACTTATCAAGTTCCGCTCAGAATCAATTTTTTGATTGCCATGATTTATCTTTGCTCTCTAAATCATCCTGTATCCAATATACTTTCCCGTAACTTCTCACCTATTACAACAGTAGCCTACCAATAGCGCCAAGTACGACCGCGATTTTCTAGTGCATATAATAGGCGTTTTTTTTTTTTTATATTTTATTCAATATTTGCATAAATAATATTATTTGGAACCATTATATATTTATGTTCGTGTGTCTATTTGCATGAAACAGATGAACTTTCCGTTTTGGCGAGTGTCCAGCCACAACGACCTCCGAGCTTTGTACAACGCGCTCGACATGGGATTCCTGTAAAGAAGAAATACAAAAAAATCAAAAAGTTTGAATAATACATATACGGACGTAATTGCAGAACGACGTCACATTGGTCGCGCTCACCAGTTTTACCCTATTATATTATTATACCTATAATACGTAATCTCGATTATTATTATTTTTTTTTTTTCTATTTTTGTTTTATATTATCGTAAGTGTTTTGCTCGTGTGTTTTTATACTTATATTCTATTCCACCCGAACTTAAGGGCCGTAAAACTAAAATATGAGTATATTTTTATCATAACGCTGTATTCGTTCGTATATACATACGATAGATAAAAAAAAAAAATTATAGCCAATATATTATTATTATTATTATTATATATTTAAATTGAATAATACTTAAAAAAAATTGAAATAAAAAAAAAAAAACCCGGCCGTTTTACCCCGCCGGATATAGTGCGTTTTTTGTAACGTAATATTATTATTATATTATTATATTATTATTATATTATTATATTATTATATTATTATAACCTACTCATATTATACTGTTATTATATTATTATATTTCACGTAAAAATATTATTATTTATCTTTCGAATATTATATACTATTATTATATCACGTCTTGTCCAACACTATAATTTTGTTGAATATCCGTTCGTTTACTTGGACGGCCCAGTCGCCAAAACCGGAAATTATAGGGTTAAAAGCAGACCCGTATTCGGGCGGATTCGACGAGGCGATCGGGTTCTCAACAAACAAACATTTGATGGTCGTGTATTGAAGAAAGTTCGAAAATTAAATCTCTTTTTTCTTGTTGATAATTCTGAATTCAATAAATTGTCGTGGCCGTCGTGGTTGTTGGTTCTCGGGAAAATGGGTAGGGAAGGGGTTGGTAAATATATTTAATTGAATTATAATAACGCAAACGAAACGTATCAACAGGTGTTTTTCCGGGGTGATTTGCAAAATGCATTTATTTTATTCTGTTATATATTTATTTCTAAACCATCTACGATTAAGCCATTCATTATAGCATTATTTGTTTTTAACAGACTAAAGTTCTTAAACAACGAGTATAATATAAATTGACTGTTAAAAAAAAAAAGTCAACTTATAATAAATACACAATTTAAGAAATAAAATAATAGGACACTAAGGTAATAGTAATATACTTGTTAAAATTTTATAAAACTATAAACGAAATTTTTAGATTCTGAGTGTATTGGGTTTACAAAGATTTTTATTTTATTTATTAATTTTTTTTCATTTTAAACACTTTTTCTACTAGAAAGTTTATTCCGATGTATACGATGTAGGTACATTACTAAAAGGAAATTTTCTCGAGAGAATACCTTAAGGAAGTAATTTTTTGATTTTTTCAGGAATTTTCCAGCAAATTTGAAAAACCGAGAAAAAACACGGATAAAACGTAGAAAAACGGGAAAATCAGTACAATATTAAAAAAAATATTATTAAAGAAAAAATATAATACCTATTTAATTATTTTGTCATAATATAATACACATATTGTTGACAAAGCATCACTATCAACTGAACTTCGCTCAGAATCGTTTTTTCGTAAACAATGGTTTATCGTTGCTATAACTTTAAATTCCCCTCTTCATCTTACCTACCAACTTCCTAAGTACAACAGTGGCTGTACACGTCCCCATTATCTTAGGACAGCTTTTTTAATTAGAGAATCACATTTACTCTAAAATAATGACAATCAGATATAAAGAAATCTAGATAGGAATCTGTATTTAATAGCTAATTGAAGAGCATGAAGGAATAAAATAAAAGCGTTAAATTTTCACTGTGGAATAGTTAATATAATTTTTTTGTAATTAAAACGGGGAGTTTAAGTACCTTTGACTATAAAGTAAATATTACTGTTTTAAAATTTGATAGCTTTATATTTTTTTTAAAATTTGAATGACATATTTTTTAGTACTATGATTTGATATATGATTTTAATTAATAAAAAATTTAAAAAACAGTGTGAGTTTGTCGTGAAAATATTCAGGTTTTAAACAGAGACCAAAACTCGTTTTATTTTCCAGTAAGTATAATAGGTACGTAAGATTGACACAGGATTACTTGTAAATTAATATGGATATTTGCGAATAGAATTTACGGTTTGTCAAACTGTCGAATAAGTTACCTATACACAATCCCTTAAATACTGTGTCTGTGATTCGTACTACTAGTGGACATTGAATGCAGCTACAATTCTAAATGTTATTTCGATTTTGGAATTAGTTGGGTCGTCAAAAAATCGCTTGTACAAAATTAGTTGCAATCGATTTTTTATTATAAAATCGAAATGGCCAAATCCTCAAGTGATTTTTTTTTTTTAGGTTCTGTCAATACAAGTTTCTTTTAATTTTGGAATTAACTTAAAATAAAACCAGAAAGTTACTTTTAATGAAAAAAAAGGCATATAAATGAACTAAAGTGCATATCATAATGGAAATTGTGTATAATAGGGTAGTTCTTACTTGGGAGATGGTGATACGTTTGCTTTTATGGACTCTAATTTTATTTTTAAAAAGCGAAAAAAAAATGTTGATTCCTATTTGAACTTTCTAGGATAATTCTTATGTTCCCTTGTAACGAGGTAAATTTTTCCATTTAAAATATATACGTTTTTCCTTAAGTCTGAAAAGTTGAAGAAAAAAATAATTAGAAAGAAACTTTTTAAGGAAAAACTTAAAGTATATCAGACATTCCATGTTTGTTTCTTAGTGTTAATTGATTCTTAGTTTCATAAAATTTCGTCAAAATATCCAAAAAGGCCTATGGTTTTTAGCGTTGATTAACAAATTAATAATCATAGTTCATTGTATCAACTATTTATTTTATAATCAAGATTATTCTTTTTATTAAAATTATCAACATTTCCACGTTATGTTATTTAAACCATAAAATTTAAAAAAAAAAATTGTTTCCGATGGCACTAAACCAACGATAACTTATAGATTATAAACTAAATTTTAATTTGAAATTTAATTTATTAATGATACATCATATTGATTATTTCTCTATATAATAATTTCGTTACAGTTTGTTGCCTAGTGCCTGGAAACGTCATTCCATACTCACAAATGATTTTCACGACGTTTTGACATTTTTTTCGTTTTGTTTGATGACTGAGCTGTATTCGTTCAAATCTGTCAATAATTAACCGCTCGTTCATCATAATTCTGTTAAAATTTTCAAGTTATTTCAATAGTCTTCATTTCCAAGACAATGATCTGAATCGGTTTGCAAAAAAACAATGTTGGTATTTGGTGTTAAATCTTTCGAAAAAAAGTGTAATTTTAGGTGTAATGTAAGCATCGATTTAACTATTTACGAAGATAGCTTCGAGGTTTTTGAGCTAAAGTTGAATTTCGATATGACAAAGTTAACAATTTCATTATTTTATTTCCGATTTTTAAACATCTTGCGTTTTGATATCATAAGTTTGATAGGAACTTTGAAAATGCTTATTTTCAACTTATACAATTTTTTGTGGATTTAGTCAACTTTAGTAAAAAGTTATAATTATTTTTGACTTACATTTTAATGGATATAAATTCGGTTATATTAGATAAAATATTTACATAAACTAATATTTAAAATTATACAAACAATTTAAATTGTTTACAGTCTAAAGAAAATTTATAATTAGATCAACAATAATAACATTATACAACACTGTATAATTTTTATCATACATACTACATATATGTACATTGTATCCAGTTCAAAATTATTTTCATGACGGGCAATTTTTTAAATAATATATTATTTTGTACCATGAAATAATAAAACAGTGAAATAGCCTAGCTCGATGAGCAAATTTAGCGTGGCAGCATTACCGTTTTCATTTTATTTAATGTGTTTACAACTTATGTTTTCTATCAGAAATATTGCTCCAACAGAAAAACGACAAGAATTTTGTTGAATTTTTAATCTTATTAATGACCCAAGAAAGTTGTTTTTTTTTTATTTTCTTTGTGGTTTTTTTAACAATTGGGCAAAACCGAAAAATACGTAGGTAATATTTACCTAGTTGATATTTGACGTAGTAAAACTTTGAAAATATTTAAGCCATTTTTGAACGTTTTATAGATATTTTAATTTTGTGAGTTTTACGCATTTTCGGTTTTGCTCAATAAAAACCCGCCATGAGTCACACCACGGTCATTTAGACCGTAAGTTTATTATTTTACTGATTACTCATTGTGAGTAATTTATATTATTTCATGCAATTTCATACCTTTAATTTACATGTAAAGCTATTTTTTAAAACTATTTAGAACATTTAATTATTGTTTGTGGAATTTATAGCCATTTTAAAACTTGTAATCCGTCAAAAATACCGTGTGCGACTAAACTCGGTATAAATTTTGTTAGGTATTATTTTCATCGATGTCCAATTTTAAACGAAAAAACCAACAAAAAAAATATATCCAGTCACTTACTTCTTATCTCTTTAAATAATTAATCGAAGGTTGTAATATATTCATTTAGTTTTATACGCATCACGTTAGTCATCACACGCTTATATCGGTATTTTTAATAATTAATTTTCACTTTAAGCTTTAGTATAATAATTCCATTAATACCAACTTTTATTGTAAAATATAGTAAATAAATGAAGTATAGTTTTTGTAAATCATTAACAAATGCATTTGTATGTAAAATATTAAAAAAAAAAAATATAAGATATAAGTGAATGGTCAAAAAGACCTTGTGCAACCACATGTGTTACAAATAATGATGCGACTGATGGTGGGTTAAAAAAACTACAAAGCACTTAAAAGCAGTCGATTTCGATTACTTTGAGTAGTCCTCACAAATTGTATACGAGTTAATGAGAACCTTAAAGAAGAAAAAAAATGACTACCAAAACAAACGAAAGTAATAATATACAATATTTGTATTCAAACTCATAAAATTATTATATATAACAATGTTAAATAATTAGTGAAGCACGCCAAATACTTAAGGGGTTGTGTATAGGCAAGTTTAACGACTTTTCAAAAAAAAATATTTGTTCACAAATACGTTCACGCTAAGCGAAAAAACTTACTCTTAAAACTCGACCTTTTCAGAGTTAAAATATTTACTAGATGCATAAAATGTTCAAAAAATAAAATTACCGAGTTGACCTCATTAAATGAATTTCGTAGAACGTACACAATTCGTCACTTTCACTTTTTTTCGAAAAATCATTATTTATACAGGTTTTTCGTTTATTGGCATTTCACAACTACCAGAATAATTCCAAAAATTACCCCTCCCCACTTATTTTTTCTAACCTAGTAGAATATATGTTATTTTATATTTTTAATGGTATAATACAGATTTTAACTAAACGATTTAAATTTATATTTTAATAATTTTTTTCCGTAACTCTTGTGACCGAAGGATCATTCGTTTGAAGGGTGAATCGCCCGACTTTGCTTTAAAAAAAATAATTTAAAAAAAACAATTGGAGCACCGTCAGTGGCCGTCATGGAAACCGTCACCCACGCAAAACGCTCGTGAAACTGACGTCGGATACCAGGAGCTCAGCGGAAAAACCACGACGAAGGTCGCGCCGGACGGATCGATACGCGCGCGAAAATGCTTTGCCGCCGCCGTACCCTACGGCGTTCGTTCGACACACGAGCTTATAAGTTCCTAATGCTTAAACGTCGCCTACCAAATTTTATTTTTGCGTAGGCGAGTCCGTAGGAGGGCTCCCGAGTAAGGAATCAATACCTCGGATTCTACGACACCCAACCGTTAAAACCGTACGTTACGTAAAGAGACTGATAAAAAATTAACTGTTCGGTAAACGTTACAGCTTAGATTTTTTTAAAAAAAAACCGTTACAGTTGACGAGTACACCGCTGTTGTAGGTGGAAGTATAGAAAGTAGGATACATCATGTTATTTAATTTATATCTACTGGGTAACGATAAAACGTTGCTAGTGAAAAACGATTCTGAACGGAGTTCGGTTATACATGTTATGAAATCTAATATCTACGATTTTCATTATAATTTGATCTTTTAACGATTAATTTTAGACGGACATACTTTGCATAAGAGATAGAACACTGTTGTAGGTGAGAAGTTGAAAAGGTACAGGATGTATAGGGGATTTAAATGTAACGATTAATCTTTGTTAACGAAAAACAATTCTGAGTAGAGTTCGGTTGTACAGTTTTAAAAAGATATAATATTTACGATTTTAAAAAAATACTGCATTAAACTCTACTTTTTCTTGTTGACCACTAAGTATGGCTTATAATGTAGCTCTTATCAAATTTTCAAGTATTTCTGTTTATTCTAACAATTTTTTCCATAAAGTATCTACAGATTACAAATTACGTAAAAAACTCACAAAATTAAAATGTCTACGAATAGTTTAAAAATAGTTCAAATATTTTGAAAATTTTACTATATCTAGAAAAAGCAAATATAAGTTTTCTGTCCAAATTTCAAATCTCTACACATATTTTAAACTACATTAAAAAATAAAATAATTATTTTTGTAAATTTTCCTACGTTTTTCTCGGTTTCCCAATTATTATGAAAACCGCTTGGAAAATAAAAAAATAACCTACCTAAGGTACTATCTAAATAAAATTATTTTTGAAATGATACTACACTTCATACATCGAAGCAAGATTTCTGGTAGAAGTTTTGTACATTGTATAAAAAATATAAAATAAATATCATTGTAAACCAACACATTCCTTGTCTGTTCAGAATCTAAAATAACTACTACATTAAACTCAATTTTTTATTTGTTTTTGAACCTCGTATTAAATTTTTAAGCATTTTTGTTTGATCAAATAATTTTATCTACATAGTAAAATATGGTGAATAGGAATTATGGGGTGAATAGGAATAAAACAAAAAAAACATATTTTAAATTGATAACGGTGATTCAATAGTTAATCAATATTTATGATAAGAATGTAATTTTGTACTAAATAACATTTCGGTGGTAATAACTATTTTGAATTTTGTTTGAACTCCATTATCCTATAACTGATAACCCATTGTCTAAAACGTTATTTTTCGAAAATTGTCCGCTGTCGAAAAACTTTCCTGAAAACACACTCAAGAACCCAAGGACTCCAAGTTCTGATGTTTAGATATTATATTTTATCATAAGATATATATTAATGTACTTATGTACTTTCTATGTTTTTTCTGCTTTTTTCTAATTATTATCAGGAAAACCGGTTGAAAAAAAAAACGATTTAATTATTCACCAACTAGATTAAAAACGTAACAACTATGATCTCTTGTTGTTTTTTTATTGGAACACTATTTATTGTAGAAAATATAAAGCGTAAGAATTAAACGCACCGAAATTCCTTCGAAAATAAAAAATGACATCTCTAACAAGATTTCTCGTCATTTTTTGAATGGATCAAGATTTCTGGTCGATAAATTGTTAATATACAAATAGAAAAAAATATACATATTATAACCAGTAGATTTCTCGTTACGATCAGAGTATAAAAAAAGTCGAATACATAACGGTTAAAAAGTTTTCATCATTAACAATTACTGAGTATTAATATAAATAGAAAATACGGTTAATTTTTATTATTTTGTTAGATTCTGAGTGTAGATTAGTTTTGCTATATATTTTTTTTCAAAAAAAACATTTTAGGTTAGTAAATAGGTTTTGATTTTTTTTATACTTCACCTGTGGCTTTTACACTATTGTATGGAATTTATCTCTATAATACTTTTGATTAAAATTCCCAAAACTTGTTCCAAAAAGTTCCTCTGTATGTTTTTTTTCTGTAAGTAAAATACGTTCATTTAATCACGCGTTACATTAAAAGATGTGAATTTCTATTAGTTTATCTATACAATTTAAAAATCGACATAATTTCGATTTTTTTTGTTTATATTGATTTCTGCGTTACTTTGATTACAAGGGAAAAAAACGATCAATGCTATTAACTACCCTCCGTTCAGTACCGTTTTTGATTGCAATCGATTTATCGTTGTTTTCAGTATATAAATTAAATTACTCTATATCCTATATATACCTATACAACTTTCCACCTACTACAGTGGTAATAGAAACGTATTTACATGTTTGACACCATGGGGCACTGTTCTCTTAGCGCCCTTTTATAAGAACTTGTTTTTTTATCAACACATTAGAATATCAGCCTGTATATTTTACATTATATGTATTACTCTACATTTTAGAGTCGAAACCACGCTATTTTGGGCGCTATCGATTGAGTGTAAACTGTTTTACTATTTTAACACGTTTTAAAAATTAACAGAACATGACTTGAAATGTGACACCCGGGACCAATGCCTCTAAAACTACGTCTCTGCTTTGGTCATCACTGACATTTTGAAAATTCTTAGTTAGACAAAAATAGACGAAAATGTTAATTCATAAGAAAAGCGATTACTATGTTTTACAACTGAATGCATAAAACATCAACTTATTTCTAATGACACTAGCACACCTGTAAATAATAATAGTAATAAGACATTTATATGTACACATTAACATAATATAATATTATACGCAAACATTAAAGAAATATTTCGGTGTTATATTGCAGAATGGAACGTTTTGCCTTTCTGATTTAGCGATTGGATCTCTTTGCATAGGTCTTCTTTGCGTTTCAATAAAGTGCTGTAGATGTCCTTTATATTGTCTAAATCCGATGTATTCGATTCGTCGGCTTCCGTTAAATGTTTAAGCTTTATCTGTGTACATAAAAAAAAAAAAAAAATATTTATACATAATCTAATATACCTATTGTACCTTATATGATTACAAATAACAAACAACATTACAATGCACCTAAAAGTTTCTACAATTCATATTTCGACTTAGTAGGGTACTAAACTGATAGTTTAAATATAATTATTAAATAGTATTTTGAAAGTAATATTTACAGAATTTTGGTGTTGGACACTTAGCAATCGTTGAGTTTGCCAATAGCATACGCGAACACTATTTAAAGTAATATTTTTGATGGTTTGAGCCGCTAACAAATCGACCAATATTTCTTGCCAATCACTGATTTGTTTCTGAAAATAAATCAAATCAAAATTTAGAATTTAATAGTATAAACTGCAAATGTATTATAATATTATATTATAGTACCGGGTGATCCATTTAAGTGGGTACACTCGTTATCTCAGAAAGTATTATCTTTTTTTAGCATTTGTTTTCTAGACATTTAAGAAACAAGCTGCTCTACAATTTTATGTTTATGTTATTTTTTGCCACCCTTTTTTTTGGGGGGGGGGAGGATAAAAGCAGTAGCTACTTTTGATTTTCAAATGGCAACCTATACTTAAAATTCCATAAATAGATGAAGTTTTTAAAGTATTTAGATGGAGTAGTAAAAAATAAATTTTTGATTTCCGTCAATCCGTTGATGAAATATTACACTTTTAAATTTTGGTTGGAGAAGAGAAGTAGAGTATCATTTATGTAGCGGTACAGCGCGCGGCGTGTTAATATAACGTACCACGACTCTCCTCCAACCTAAATTTAAATTTAATTTTAAATTTTAATTTTAATTGACAGAAATCAAAAATGCTGACACTTAAATTTATTTTAACTAATACTCCATCTATTTATCGAATTTTTAATATAGGTTGCCGTTTGAAAATCAAAAGTAGCTATTGGTTTTACTCCCAAAAACAAGGATGGCAAAAAATAACATTACAATAAAATTGTAGAGATTTTTGTTTTTTAAATGTTCTAGAAAAAAAATTCCGGAAAAATTTAATACTTTCCGAGATAATGAGTGCACCCACTTAAATAGATCACCCGGTACTCATACTTTCAATAATTTAATTTCCTTAGTAGAACGTCCAATCATTTCGTCCCTATTAGAATTAGAACAAATAATCATATAGTTGATCAAAGTCCTCTCCATATTATCTATAAAACTCCAACTTGCTGTAGTTTTAAATTTCTTCTCCATTTCATATTTGATGGCCTCTTTGTAATTTTTTAATTCAAGATTCATATCTATTATTTCTTTACGTGATTTTTTAGCATTATTTTGCTCTTCACTATGCATTGATTGAATGTCTTCTGACTCCTTTTTTAACTCGTTCACCCTGTTCATCAGACTTTTTACAAGATTACTGTACACCAAGACTGAATTTTTAAGTAATTTAACTTCGGCCATTTGAGATTTATAAAATACTATTACCATATCAACATCGTTTAGTTTCAACTGTTTTTGAATCTATATTTCAAAAAGTAATAATAAATAATAAATAAAAAGAACTGATACTGAGTATGAGAATATAGGTGTACCACTTTTGTAGGTGAAAAGTAGGATACGTATAGTTAAGTCAGTTAATTTATATCTGTACGCAACGATAAACCATAGCTAAAAAAAACAATTCAGAGTAAAGTTTGGTTATACATGTTTTGAAATGCAGTAATTTTCCTTATTATTTAGTTATAAAATGTTAAAGGCAAAAACTACTACATTACGCCTAACTCATTTTTTTTCCACTATAAGTGTAACCTTATAATGAACCTTGTAATACATCTTCAAGAATTTTTGTTTTTTCAAATGATTTTATCTGTATACATATAATGCTTACCAAATAAAAACTAAAAAAACTAGAAATTATTAAATGTCTAGAAGAGCTCAAAAATTACCAGAATGTTTTAAATATGTTACCATGACACTACAAAATTGAGGTCTAGAATACATTTTGATTGAATTACAACGAAAAATAAAACAAAAATAATAAAACCGTTATTTGCGTAAACTTTACCATTTTATATTTTGAGCAATGTTTTCGTTTTAAAATGATGTTTATTTATTAATTTTTTTATTAAAACACTTTTTCTACCAAAAAACTTACTCTGATTATCAAGTATAAGACCTCTTCTAAAAGGAAATATTTTTTGCAGTGTGGTACTTTAGAGAAGTTATTTTTTGAAATTCTCATTAACATTGTCAAAATATTTGTTTAAACAAAATTGTTTAGATATAAAAAATAAATAAAAATGGTTGCCAATGATAACCTTATTTTTAATCTTTCCATCTTTTTGAACCTTAAGACCAAGGTTTTCCTCATTATCTCGAATATTAATGCGTAATTTAAAAAACTACCTCTTTAAAATACCACCCTAAGAACATTTCCTTTCAGAAAAAGTGTTATACTTGATAATCGGAGTTTACGTTCTGGTAGTAAAAGTGTTCACACAAAAGGAAAAATAAACATAATTTTAAAACGAATACATTCCTCACTTCATATAGAATTCAAAAAAAAAATGTCATAAAAATAGAATATACATAATTGTATAACATAATTATATTTGCATCCAAATCCAGTAATAATGCGTGTTTACAAATTGTTGCATTTTAATTTTTTATTTCGTGAGGTGCTGAGCATAGTCGATGTCCATGCATACGAGCAATCAAAATATTTTTTTTTTAACAGCAACTAAACATGGTAAAAGTACTTGAATTTCGGTGCAAAATTTCTGGCCCAACCAAAAAACCAAACCAATAAAATTTAAAATAATGAAATTGTAACGCATACATTTGTTTGTTATTATTTTACGTTTTAAATTCTAAGTGGAGCGAAAAAACTTGTAGTTTTACAAAGATCTGTACGCAACTTTTTTACCAGAAGACTTACTCGGATTTCTACATGTAGCACCTTTTCTGAAAGAAAATTGGTGTGAAGAGGTGCTTTAAAGAGGTAATTTTTTGATGTTCTCAATAGTTTTCCAGGCAAATGTGAAAAACCAAGAAAAATGTACGAAAAACAAGGAAAATCGGTACAACATTAAACAAATATTATTTAAAAAAATATATAAAGCCTATTTAATTATTTTACTATAAAATAACATATGTATTTTTGAAAAAGTATCACTATAAACTGAACTATGTTCAGAATCGTTTTTTCATAAGCAATGGTTTAATGTTGCTTACAGGTATACATTAAATTATCTATAACAGTGGCTGCACCTGTGACTGCAATTATCCTAGGATGTCTTTCCCCCCCCCATTTATTATGTTGCTACTTGAAAAATGAAAAATTTATCTTCACAATGTTCCAACTAGATACACAAATTTAACGAAAAAGATATCTTGACATTTTTTGATTGGAGGGAAATTTCCAATACCTACCTATTCAAATGTATTTATTAAAGTGAAGTTTTAACCTGGTATACTTCTAGTTCAACTAAATTATTCTTTAATTCGTTTTCAATGGTCTTCAGTTCTGTGTAAGCCACTACTAAACTTTTAGTTCTCGATTCTACTATCATTTTTTTAGCGTCTACATTTTTTAATATTTCATATCGTTTTGATCTCAACTCAATAGTGAATGCTAATTTTGCGGGGTCACATTCCTCAATTTTAACATTTTCAGTTTCTGAATCAGAGTCATCACTATCGTCGGACGAAGAAGATGATGAGGAATCTGTAAAAACATTTAAATTTGAATACAAACCAAAAAACCATGTGCACACAAATTATTTGTAATAATGAAAATTATAGTTATACAATGTTATACCGTCATCGTCTTCGGTTTTAACTTTAGGAATTTTCAATTTTTTTTTGAAAATTGCTCTTAGAAGTTTTGCAAATTTATCGCTATATTGAATTTCTAATTCAAAGCTACGCTGGATGTCTTCTATTGCATTTAATTTGTCATTTATTATTTGTTTATAATATCCTATATCATCTTGAAGTTGCATTATCTACAATAAAAATGATGGTATATTAAAATCAATAAGTAATTTTAAATTAATGATTTATCAAGGACCTTGTCAATTTTAGCATTTTTTTGTCCAGTTTTTATATGTACTCGGTATGCATATTCATCTTCCAGTAAATTATAATCGTTCAAAATTAGTAACTCATCTTCCAACGTCAAAGAGAATAATTCTAAAAAAGTGATCTGTGATTTAACGTCTTTTCGTAATCTCTTTAACATGAAAAGTTGATCATCGAACATAGTAATTTTTGTTAACATAGATTCATGCAAACATTTATGTTTATATTTTAAGTTATCTTTCAACATTTTTTGCAACATTGGTTCTAAATAGGAAGACTTTTCGTTTGAATCGTTTTTTGACTTTACGTATAATTGACTTATTCGGGGGTTTAAAATAAAATCCAATTGAATAGGATGATAAACTTCTTCATACGAATCGATTAAATTAGGCTGAAACATGTATTAATTTTTGATATAAAATACGATAAATACATGTTTTAATGTGTCTATAAAAAACAGATTATGATCAATAGTTAATAACAGTTAATACATCAGTTTGAAACACAATATAATTTCAAAATGCAATCACTAAAAAAAAACGCTGATACTGTTGATAAATGTTTAGAAACTGTTTAGAAATCAAGTTGGAATGCAAGGTGTGTGATTATATATAATTATATTAGTAGGCAATGATAAATCATTATAAGTATTTTTTTTTCTTTGTTACAAAGGAAAACTTGAATTACAACAAAATTGATCAGTTTCTTTCCTACTTTTCGAAACTACACGTGGCCGACCCAAATAGTTTTGATGGGATGAAGGTGAAGGTGAAGAAGTAGAGAAATAAAACTACATGGAAAAAAAATTTCTAATACTGTACTGATTATTATGCCCCTATTGTAGCCTGTAAGTTGATTATAGGCGTGTGCATGGGGGGAGGGGTTGGGTGGATAGCTGCCCCTCCTGCGGGCTAATTTTTCTTCCAAAAACAAATAAACATTCCCAGTTTAAAAATGTACATATTCTTTAATAATAAGGTTATATTTTATTCTACAAGACATTTGTATTAACAAACTATTGTTTCAAAAAATGTTTTTCATGGAGTCATGTACATCTCAACACTATGAGTTATACTTTTAGATTATGACAATTATGTACCAATTATACAATAATGTGTATATTACGTAAGGTTAAATTCGTTTGTAGTTACTAAATTAGTTATATACTTTATTACGACGAATGAGGGAGGAGGGCATGGACCCCTTGTGCTTTTTCTACAAAATCACCATTAACCATTGCTAAAGAAAAATGATTGTGAGTGTTGTCCGGTTATATATGTTTTAAAATGCTGTAATTTTTACTAAAATTGCAATCTTAAAACACGCTTATAATAATAAATACTACATTCGGGCAACTCTTAGTATCTGAGCGTAGAAAGATTGATTTTACTATTGTGTATTTGAATTTTAAATTCTGAGTAGAGCGAAGAAGCTTATGGTTTTACAAAGATGTTTTTTTTTTCTATGTACAACTTTTCTACCAGAAGACTTGCTCCAAATTTTTACGTATAGCACTTTTTCCGAAAGGAAATCAGTGTGGGGAGGTACCTAAAGTGATCGTTTTTTGATTTTCTCAGGAGATTTCATAGTAAATGTGAAAAACTGGGAAAAAACATAAGAAAACCGGCCAAAAAGTAGGAAAACCGGGGAAATATGTATAATATTAAAAAGATTATCCTAGAATAATGGGGATGGGTGCAGCTACTGTTGTAGATAATTTAATGTATACCAATAAGCAACGATAAAACATTGCTTACGGAAAAACAATTCTGAGCGGAGTTCAGTTGATAGTGATGTTAACAATATATATGCCATTTTATAGTTAAATGATTAAATAGACATTATAAATTTTCTTAAATAATATTTGTTTAATGTAGTACCGAATTTTCCAGTTTTCCTGTGTTTTTCCCGGTTTTTTTCATTTGCCTGGGAAAGTCTTGAGAAAATCGAAAAATGACCTCAATAATATACTTCGCTAGTAAAATTCCCTTTTAGAAACATTGCTGTTATTAAAAGTTGGAGCGAAATTGCTGGTAGAAAAGTTGTCCACAGAAAAAAAAAATCTGTTTAAAACTATAAGCTTCTTCGATCCACTCTGAATCTAAAAACTATACATCTCCAAATTAAATACATACTTTAAATAAAACCAATACATTCCAAAGCTTCATTTAAAATCTAATATTATGATTTACATATATTATTTATGTATTTATTTCTTACATCAATAGATTCGTCTACTAACACTTCTGGAAAATTCGGGGGACTTGTTATTTCTTCATCACCTAATTCATTTTTTATCCTATTTATATCGAATTTGAATTGTTTGTAGTCGTATAATAACTGAATTTTACGTTGTCTTAAGTCAGCAATTTTTACATTAAAACTAGATTTTAAGGAGTTAAGCTAAAAAAAAAAATGTATAATTTATAATTAGTTATCTACTTGTTTAAATTTTAACTAAAACATAGAAAACCAACTTCCTCTTTAACATATAAAAATTGTTCATATTTGTCTTCCATCGAAACTTTTTGCTCATCAGACGGTTTGAAGTGCGGCGACGTTTTTAATTTAAAGTCACCAATAGTTTCCCTAGCATTTTCTATTTCATAGTCTTCGTTATTATTATCACTATCCTTTCTATTTTCTTTTTCAAACATTTCAATATTAAGCAATTTTTCATTTTCATAGGTTATTCGATCACAGTACTTATCAATGGCAATCTGAATTTTCTTTGGGAAAAATTGATACCTCTCAAGCATATTACGGAGAAAAATTTCTGATTCGTTTGCGTTATGACTTGGATTGTCGTTGGATTTTAACAATACCGTCAATTTATGTGGTCTAAACATTGCGAAATACTATTACTTATGTGAATACAAAAATCGTTTTTTATTTAAATTTTAAACTACCTAAGTAGATATACGAGTTATTAACAGTTTATTTAATTTCTTATCGCTCTGTTAGTTTTAATTAATGTACGCATACAAACCTTACACCAGTTTGCTTCTTTTTATTCCCATTTAGATTTATTAGCGTGTATAAATATATGCGTATGTTTAAGTTAATTTAAAAAAAAAAATATTTTCAATATGTTACATATTGTTAAATTCAAAAACTCACCGTCGTGTTTTGTGTTTCTTAGATATGAACTCTTCGACTAAATTACTGTATATATGTTGATGATCCTTATGGTATATTGTTTTAACTCCTGTGGTTTGTCTGTGAATATTTAATTTAAGATAAATTTATAAATTAAAAAAAAACACCAACTTCCTATTTATATGAAATTACACGTACAATACTGCTCGAACTTCGTACTTAGCGGTTACAACAGGACCAACAAAATAATTTTTCACTTTGTTGAGACTTAGTAAGCTCTTTTCATAATCGAACTCGAATCTCGCGTGTAATTTATCCATTTCGGATTGTGCTTCTAAAATAAGTGAATCGTCAATTTTTTCGTGGAGTTGAAAATAATCTTGCGGAAACTGTAATCGTTTCGGTAGTGCCTTGTTGGCATCAAAAACTTGTTTAAATTGTTCTTTAAGCGTATGCAACAAAAAGATGACTCTTTCTTTTTCTTTGTTGGCCAAGTATGTGTTTTTGTATCGTTCCTTATTAACCTTTGTCTCTTCTAAACTGAATGTTAGATTTTCTTTCGTATGTATAATATCTTTGTCCTAATTAATTGTTATAAAAATTAATAATGTATATCTTTATATATATATATATTTATTTGTTTTGCAAATTATATAGAAGGTATATACCTAACCTATAGATTATATAGGCGGGGGGATTTTTTAATCGTGAACCAGCCATTTTCTCAGAGGACTTTAAATGAATGATTTCTAATTATTTCTTTAATCATTGTGGAATCATTTAAGTTATAATTTAAAATTATTTTTAATTTTTTGTTTCTACTCCATAAATAATAATAATAAATACATAATAATTATTTACTTTTGTTTTTCAATTAGGAACCCATATTGGAATAAAAAATATTTTTCTGGAAATATGGAAAATATGGAAATATATTTCTGGAATTAATTTTTCTGATATGCATAACACTAGTATGAGATTTACCGTATATAAGTCATAATCGTTTACACCGAAGAAGTAGAAAAAACTTATCAATTTATCACCATTCTCTACTCATCCGGTCTTAACACTTATAATATGCATATCAAAATGTTTAGACAAACATTTATACTTATTTAAGGTATATGGAATAAGGGTAAAAAATTAAAAATAGTTTTAAAATAAAACTTAAACAATTCCACAACCATTGAAAAAAAAAACAGTAATCAATATTACATAAAATTTGAATAAAATTAATCACTGTATATTATTACAATTATTAAAATTGTTTTTTCCCAATCGGATTTTTTTTCAGGGGACAAACATTTGGAAAAAAATTAATAATAATAATTTAGATTGTATAATAACCAATTAATCACAGAAAGAAAATTACTTTTAGTTAGTTAGTTTTTTGAAATGTTCAAAACAACCGATTTGTAATTAACATTATTTCTTAACGGTAAATTCAAGTTTTTAGAAAGATGTCACTAAAAAATATCGGAAAAAAACGTAGGAAATACGAGAAAGTTTATGGCATAAATAATTTCGTTATTTTCGATTTTGGGTTTTTTTTTGTAAATTGGTTAAAAATTACAGTAGAGAACTTTTCACGGAATGATTATATTAACCTTTTCAATACGTGGTAAAATGTTCAAATTATTCTAGCAGTATGTGAGCTATTTATATAGGCATTGTACATTTTCGAATTTTTTTACGTTGTTTTTCTTTGGTAGGTTTATTTAGTACTTAATTTAGGTATACATAATATATTTACCTCCACCCTGCTCTCTGAGAAGGGAAATCACTGCAACTCAGCGGCATTTCATCCCTCACTCAATGTTTAAAGTGTGGGATGCCCTGGCATCCCACAAATTGCCACCCCGACACTTTCGTCCTCTTTCCACATACTCCCCACCCAAATACGTACATGTGTATTCATACGCACATATGCGTACATGTACATATTATACATTCTGCTTAAATGTTTATTAATTACCTATAACCAACACAAAATTTTCTTTTTTTTTTACTTGAATAATAATAAAAGTAATTATAATTATAGAATAGATACTATTATTATTAATACTTAGTTAATAATAAATTCTTTAAAATATTTATTTTACAACTAACCGTTAATAAACTTTAATAATTTTGTTAAAAATGATATACAAATCAAACAACGAAATTAAGCAGAAACCAAGTACAAATCAAAAACAAAAACCTAAGTAGGTATAATTAATATTTGTATTATTTCTTTGATTTATTGATTACATTGATGACACGAATATAAAAAAAAAACAGGTTTTGTAAGGACAATGTATAATAAGTTAATGAGCATAATAATTTCTGGACAACAAACGATTAACAGTAATTGAGGAGGAGGGAGAAACACAAAAAGAAAAGTTTTTATATTTTTAAACTGTTTTTCGTACAATACTGTGCATGATTCACCGTTTACCGGTAATACGAGACATCTAGTTTAATATAATATTATATTTGAAGTGCTTCATGCACCATCTAGTTTTATACTATCAGTGTATAAACAAAAACAAAATTACAAATTAAACCACTAGAGCGCAGCAGTAATATCCACTGTATATTTTTTATCATGTAGGTTAATATTTAAGACAATAGTCAAAAAAATAATATTGAATACCAGGGGAGCATGTGGAACGACGTCGAATAGACGTCACAACGTTCGGTGTATTGTAACTCTGAGTTGTGTGGCGTTTCGTATAGTCTCTCGGCGATAAGTTGTTAACGGACAAAAATAGAACTAATACTACTGACGGGTAGTTACGGGTAGGTACAATTGTTGTAGGTGAAAAATTGGGAAGTTAGTATACATTAAGTTATTTGATTTAAATATTTAAGCAGTGATTGGTAACGAAATACGATTGTGAGTGAGTTCAGTTAATAGTGATGCTTTGTCAACAATATATAATACGAGGTCTGGCTATTAAATTTATGAGACTGCTTATGAAAAATGGTTTTATTATAAAAGTTATTCTACATTCAAATGCTCCCCTTCAATATACTCCCTTCCCCTCTTCACACACCGTTTCATTCGTTTCTTCCATTGCTTGAGGCAGTGCTGGAAGTCTGTTTTCGTAAGACCATTCAGGAGTTCCGCCGATTTTCGTTTCACCTCTTCCATCGACTCAAACCGGATTCCTTTTAAGGCAGACTTTATCTTCGGAAACAATTAAAAGTCACAGGGTGCCAAGTCGGGTGAGTAAGACGCGTGTTCGAGTACTGAAGTGCCTTAAGCGGCCAAATAACGTTTCACGCTTTATCCTGGTGCAAGATCCACGACTTGTTTTTCCACAATATCGACCGTTTCTTACGAACTCATTCGCGCAATGTTGCCAAAACTGTCAAATAGTAATGTTGGTTCACAGTTTGACCCTCTGGAACCCATTCAGTCATCACGATGCCGTTGATATCGAAGAAAACGGTTTTGAATTTGGATTACGACTGAATTGGATTCCGGTGCACTCTCGACCTTCAGAAAATAATTTATGCCACTCAAAAACACGCGCCCGAAATAGGAAATCCTCACTATAGGCCTCTTTTAACAACTTATAGCACTCAGTTGGAGTTTTTTTTAGTTTAACGAGAAAATTTTACGTTTATCCGTTGCTCATGTTTTTCGTCACACATGGTTTACAGCACGAGAAAAAAACACGTTCGTTTCAAACCACTACTGCACAAATTCTATTATAGTGACGAAAACGTGTTTTGGTACGTGCATAGATAAGATATCTAGATACCCAACGCATTACTCGTTTTCTTCACTACCTATCTAGGGCGCCTTCTAGGCGAGTAGTCTCGTTGTTTAATAGCCACACTTTGTATGTTATATTATGATAAAATAATCAAATAAGTATAGAATAATTATAAAATTATATTATATAAAAATATATTAGTAATAAATTATAATAAATTTTAATTTTATTATATAAATTATATAATTATAAAATAATCATATAAGTACTGATTTTCCCGTTTTTTCTTGGTTTTTCACATTTGATAAGAAAACTTGAGGAAATCAAAAAACTTGTCGTTTGAATTATGTCAGTCTTTTTTCCTACGTTTTTTTCCCAGTTTTGCTCAATAATTGAAAAAAAACACCACGGAAAATCAAAAAACGACGTTTTTACTTACCAACTAGATCTCAAATACAACACAATAATTCCTGTGTTGTTTTTCGTTTGGAATTTCTGGTATAAAACTTAGACCGTCCAAATTTAAATTAATGAAATCGTACGCCGTAAATTTGTTAGTTTCATTTGTCAGAATGTAACAGGACTATTTAACAAACGTAATAAATCTTTTTATACAGAATATTTTGTATTTTTTTTTTTCAATTATTATTTTATTTTGGCGCTATAATTTAAATACTTTTGAATTGAATTTTAATTTTCAAAAAATTTGAAATAAGAAAATGGAAAATTATACTTAAAATTAAAAAAAAAAATCAAGATAACATTTTATAAATCCGAATTTAGAAAAATTTGGATGTCGAAAACTTTTACTATGATTGAGTTAATTATTTTTAAACAGTTTTTAAAGTTTTGTTGAATATGCCATTTTTTGCGCGCTTAAATTTTAAAATTATTTTTCCATGAAATATTGTACAATTTAATAATATTCTAATCATATTAAATTGAGCTGTAAGTCTGAATCACTTATTATTAGACAAAAAAAATGTATCGGTCGTAAAATAAGCAAGGAATAAATTTGAGTTTTAAGAAAATTTTAGATTCTAAACGAAGCGAGGAATGTATTGGGTTTTCAATGATGTGTTTTTTTTAAATTTTAATTGTTTTATATCGTGTACACGATATTAAGTTATGAATCAAGTATATTAAGTATCAAGTATAGAACTTTTAATGAAAGGGAATTTACCTGGGGTGGTACTTTCTAAAAGGTCATTTTTTGATTTTTCTAGGAGTCGCCCCAATAAATGGGAAAAACCGGGAAAATATATGAAATGTTTTAACATTTTTACCGTAAATATTACGGCCCTTTAAAACAGGTATAACCGAACTCTGTTTAGAATAGTTTTAGGTTAGAAATGATTAATCGCTGCGTACAGATTCATTAAATTCCCCGTTAAATCCTACCTTTCTAATTTTTCACTTACAATGGTGGCTGCACCTGCGTATGAAGTATGTCAGTAATTTTTTTTAGTTGTAAAGTAAAAATATATAAAAGTTATAACGTAAAAATTTAGAATTATTAATACAAAAAATAATTTAAAAATACTCAATAGAAAATTATTGCATTTGTTATTTAATCCTGTTACATATATATAAATAAACCATAAATAAACATTTTTTAAGCATGCTCAACCCATTTTTCTAGTAAATTATGCATAATTAAAAATTCTAATTTTTGGAATTTTTATATTTAGTAAATGGTGATATTTTCGAATACTTAAATTTTTCATAGCAATTGAGGAGTATCCTGTAGTAATACCACCGTTGGATTTTCAAATGAAAAACTACATACTTTCATTTAAATTGTCAATCGGATGATTTTTCTGCAAATATTGACTTATTATGCATCCAAATTTGATCGAAAAGTTACTGAGTTATTCTATTTTAAATACTAAGGACAATATCATAAAATCGGTTTTCCAATTACTGTACGATTCAAAATAAGAAATTGCCTATATACAACTCCTATGAAATTATCGGTATCTAATCATCGTTAGACTATTATCCTCAGTGTTTAAAGGAGAATAACTTGGACAATTTTTGTTGTAATATCGATTAAAATACGTCAACATTTTTAGAAAAATCATTTGATTAACAATTTAAAATAAAACATGTAGGCTCATGTGAAAAACCAAATTTGGTAACGATATCCCTGTAATACTGTGAAAAAAACAGTGTGTGGGTTACTTCTAGTTTAACCATAAATATAGGACGAACATGCTTACAAAATCACCCTATATACTTGAACGTTTCAACTTGCAATTATTTTGGCCGGCCGGGGCATTTCGAAAGTCGGAACCATACACTTCTCAACGACATCGGAATCGCATTGGTACAAAAAACTGAAAATGTTCCGATCGTTTCCACAGGTATATAGCATACGATTGTCTTGACTAAAACATATCGTTTGTATTCTTCCTGTTATGTTGTCGTGTATCGAGTATTCGATATAGTCATTGAAATCGGTTAAATCGTCAACGTTCACATTTACAACGCGAATTTTTCCGTCGGCAAATCCCAATAAAATTGTTATCGATTCATCATCGGACGCCCTGTAAAACAATAGAAATAATATAAACGCCAGTAGACATTTTGACCGTCGTTACGTCTTATACGTTGAAAATACTTCAATATTTTCAATTGGATATCTATCAATAAGCCCGAGTGTCTACTTTTACTACTTAGTTACAGTTAACTAGCGAACCTCAAACGATTTTCGAGGAACACTTCGAATGATGCAAATCACTGATATAGGTACTTACAATGTATTAATCGCGGTTAGCGGTATGCTATTTTTTAAACCGGGTATCCTTGTCGATTCAATCGGTTTGGACGAGTTGAAATCGTATTCGTACAAGTAACCGGCGTCGTATCCGTCAATGGACACCCATACACTTTTCTCGGACGGAGTGTAAACAGCAAACAGTATGGGATTCGGTATCGCGGGAACAAATAGTTTAGGTATTTCTTCGTCTTCTTCCGAATCTTGAAGGTACAACTCTTCGTCGATTTCTACGCCAGCATTTTCTGCTCGAATTATTTGCAATTTTTCTCGCTTTTTGTCGATTTTCTCTTTTTTCTTTTTTTCCACCTCTTTGATGAATTCGTCGCGGATTAATTCCGACTTGATGCTCACTGTTTTTATTGTTCGTGATTCGAGTTGAAGCAAAAACGAATTTTTCGTGTACAACGGTCGACTCTTAGGAACTTTGACTTCTACAATATGGCCACTATCGCAGCTAATTAATGCTGTTTGTTTCTGAAATTAATTTTTAAGAAAGTGTTATGCGAACGCATTAGTGCTTTTATTAGATATTTTTTTACGTAAATTGATTTACTTCTGAAGGTTTCCAATGAATAAAAGTAACTTTTCCGGATAACAGAAACGTTCCGATTGGTTTCAACTTGAAAGGTCCCGTTTCTATTTTATACATAAATATCGAATGATCGTCACTTCCACATACGAGAACGTTAGCGCCGCGGTTCACGACCAAGTGTCTGATGCTGTTAGTGTGAGGTTTAGAACTCTGAAAAACAATTTCTCGTGAGTTTATAAGAGTATAGATAATATTTATATTGAGACCGATAGTTATTATTACTTGTAGTACGGTGAGACGTGCATTTTTGTCTCCTATAATGTCTGCAAATTTTCTCGCTGAGGAAGTCATAGTAAATGATACCGAGACCGTTTTCAAAATTCCCGTTTGAAATCCAATCACGAAAATATTTCCCAAATTCGATATCTAACTTTCGCAAATATTATTTATTTACGTGCAACGCGAACACAGTGTGCTATTATACGATTCTATTTTTAACTTTACTTTTAACGGTAACCAAATTGACGATGTGATCGGTACCGCGAAATTGTGCATAAATATTAGTTTTTTATTCACCACATCGTATACGTGTAACCATCCGTCCAACGACGTGGTAGCGATAAAATAATCGACGGGTGACGCTTGTAGAGAAGTGATCTGGTCGCCGTGGAATTTAGCCAATCGTTTTAGAGGTTTGGCGTTTGCAGTCACTTTGATGTCCACCAGCCATAATCCTCCGTTACTATCCTAATAAGTAATAAAAGTGTCAGAAAAGGATTATTTGTTTAATCGACATATTAAGTGAATCTTTCACGGAACAAAAACGCGGCCCTCTAAGAAAATTAAACGAGAAAAACGTCTTAATCCTATAGAAAGAAACATTTTAGGACCAAAAACTAATGGTACATTGATAGTGTAGAGTAAAGAAGGAGAGGAATAATATAGAGCCATTGGCACACATTCAGTTTAAAACTTGGGAGTATTAAAATTATTTACGTTATAGTATCACGGGGGGTCGCCTTCACCTTCAACTAATTCGATATTTAAAATAAAGTTATATATTACTTGTACATTAAATAAACAAAATTGAAATGATGAGATCCTATTTTCAATAATGAACCTTTCATTGTCTAATAAATAACCAACAAGAGATAGGTATCTCCTTAAAAATATGAAAACATTTAATATGAATTTATATTAGAGGCTGGGAGAGAGGATAGGTAGGATGCAGCCTCCTCCCTACCGAAATTTTAAGAAAAACTAAAAATTATTTCCATATTATATAAAAGGCACTGCAATAGTCTTATATTACTTTTTCTTGATTTTAAACCTAACCTTACTGACATTTAGTATCTATTCTATATTATGATAAATGATCTTATCTTATGATAGGTACATTAAATATAATATTAGATTCTGAGCGAAGCAAGGAATGTATTGGCTTTACAATAATGTTTATCATTATTATTATTATTTTATTTTTGAGGGCAATTTATGAGGGGTTTTTTTATTTTCCGCGGAATTTTCTCAAAAAATGGAAAAAAATTGGGAAAAAAGGGAGGAAAACGGGAAATTGTATGTACGTATAATACGTATATATACGTAATTTTATGTATGTATTAGTAAAATATTATGGTCTTTTTTCTGTTGACAACTTTTCTACTAGCATTATTATTTTATTCCGATTTACAATGATAGCACTGTTTCTAAAATGAAAAATAAGTGGGGAGGGGTACTTTAAGAAGGTCAATTATTGATTTCCCTATGAGTTTTCCGAATAAATGGAAAAAAAACGGAAAAAACTTAGAAAAAACGGGAAAATAGGTAAAATATGAAATAAATATTATTAAAGAAAATATATAATGCATATGTAATTATTTTACCATAATATATATATATCGTTGACAAATCAACACAATCAACCGAACTTAGTTGAGAATTGTTTTTTTTCGTTAGCAATGGTTAATCGTTGCTTATAGATATACTCGTATATTAAGTTACATATAACGGTGGTTGCACCCATCCCCATTATCCTAGGACATCTTTTTTATTTTACTGTATGACAAAGTTTATACATTTTGATTAGTTATTCTCAAAATAAAATTCTTAATATGTGTCTGACTTGCATAATAATATAACATAAATTATTAATATATGTATTACTCGTATACATAATATAAATCAATACACACTTTTATAATAGTCATTACTTATCTCATATGAATACAATTTGAGTATGATATTTATTTTATTTAGCTGAAAATCTGGGGATGCTCATTTGAGATTTAGGAGTAACAAGTACCCCCTAGCACCTCCGTATGTGCACTAGTGTGTTGGGCAATGGAGACCTTAATCCAGAGAGCAATATTAAAGTACATCGTAGACGTAATAAGGAGAATAATAATATGCTGGATATATTATGAGAAGCGGAATGAGTTAAATATAAAAAGAGACGATGAAACAGGATTCATGTGAACAAAGAACTCTATAGAAGTCCCCGCAGAACAAGTTAAAAGATGTGGTAAAAAGGACTACGCGGTTACTACGGTTACTACGCGATTACTACGCGGCGTATGTTCAAAATGGAAAGAAAAAGCAACGTATGAAAGGAAAAGATGGACGATAAGTGTGACGACGAGTGTGAGAGACGGGCATATTGTTTACAGTCGGTTCTTCTCTATACTTACTTGTATAAAATAGTCTTGTGAGCTCGGGTTACCTGAGTCGAGTTTACATATGCCTGTAATTTTAGCCGTGCCCATCGAGTCCTGGACATTAATGATGAATGATGGTTCCATTTCCAGTACTCGGTCGTTTTCCGGCGGGTCCGCGTCTTCGATCGTCGGGTAATACCAAAATTTAATCGTACCGTCCATGCCGACGGTGATCAACTCCGCAGTAAATTCGGAATTTAACAACATGATAATCGGTGCCAAATGACACGGTTTCCTCTCTTTCCGCATCACCTCGAGTGCCACCAGGCTTTCGTCCCACACTAATACATTTCCCCAGTTACAACTTGATATAACCTGACCGGCAAACAAAAATAAAAATCTTCGAAAATTATCGTAATGTATAATATAATAATAATATTATAAAGAAGCGATTCGCACTTTTTCGTCGGGCATTGACAATATCCCGACCACGTCAGATATATCCGTTTTCCCGAACCGTCCTAGATAACCCTGAAGCTTTAGTCCAGTAAAGGTTTGGGCCATTTTCCAAAATTTGATGTGTCCCGAGCCCGCGGTCACCAAGTGTTCAGGTATATACGACGAAAACCTACATACGTGCACGTCCTGGGTATGCGATTTAGCCTTTTGAATGATTCTCGATTTTTTCCAATCCCATATCGTAAGCATATTGTCCGGTTCACCTGCTTGCGAACACAAATATTTACCGTTTTGACTAAAAAAAAAAAAAAAAACAAAAATAACCATAGTATATTATTCCGCAGGTCTTTTTTACTGTAGAATTACTTCTACAAATAAATGAAATCCTTATACCTGTATGTCAACCAGTTATATTTTTTCTTTGCGCTTCCTTTTAAAACGCTGACTATTTTGAGGGTCGGCCATTGGTAAACAATAATCAACGGATCGTTGCAGTTCTCTCCGATGGCCAGGTGACCGAATACCGGATTTTTCTGATTGAACAAATTAATTAGGTTTTCTTTTTTGATATTATCTGTTATCAAAAGAAAAGTTCAAATCGGACTCACGGTTATGTGTCCAATCCCTCCGTTCCCGGCGCATTTTCTAAAATACAAACTACCGGTTTTGACATCGAACACGGCGATGTAACTACCGGCTGCGTACACAATCGTATGATCGTCGGCAGCACACAAATTGAAAATTTTCGAACTTTCGTAACCGAACGAGTAACTGTATTATAGACAATGGAATCATTTAAGGAACTTTCAAGTAGGTACTATAAAAACCGGCAGAATATCATTACAAATAAATTACTTCAATCCTAAATTGTATCTTTAAATATTGTTATAATTATTAAGCACTCGTGTGAATTACTCAGAGCTGTTTACTCACATTGCCTAAGGAGATTGGAAGCGACGAGTTTCTTTCTTTGTCTTACATACGTGAGATATAAGGACTTTTTTTAAGACGTTTTTTATTTCCAACATACCAATTGATCTAATGAATTCAATTTGACTTCAAGTCTGTTTCTAGAAATCGTTTCATTAGATCAATCGGTACGTTTGATTTAAAACGTACCGATAACGTCTTAATCCCTACACCACACATGTGTAAGACAAAGTTGGAAACTCGTCGCTTCCGAACTCCTTAAACGATTTCCTACGATTCGTCAGTGTTAAACTATATTAATACCGATCTAATAATAAAAACAAACTATATTATTTTTTAATTTAATTTAAAATCATCAAAAAAGTAGTTATTTAAATTGTATTGTTTTAGATTCTGAGTTTAATGAAGAACATATAGGTTTTACAAATTTTTAAATTTTTAAATTTATTTGTGCACAATATAGACCCTTTTCTGAAAAAAAATTGTCTTGGGGTGGTACTTTAAAGAGATCATTATTCGATTTCCGAAAAAGTTTTCCCAGAAAATGTGAAAAACTGAGAAAAACGTCAAAATCGATACAATATTAAACAAATATTATTAAAAAATATATATATAATGCCTATTTAATTATTTTATCATAATATGGCATATATATTTTTGACAATGCATCATTATCAACTGAAATATTTAATGTTTTTCGATATATTCTAATTGACTTTATTTGCCTTAAGTTATGTAAAAATATTAAAAACCTACCCAGGGTATCCGAAACAATCATTAAGGATTCATTTTCATAGTAAACAAATTCATGTTTTTTTCAATGAGATAATATAAAAGTGATATTAATATTACATTCATTGTCCACTAATATATCGACTATCCTATTTCCTCATTTTCAATTTCGTAATTACCGTAAATTTATCACATTTAAGGAGTGTCCTGTGGCAATACCAAGTAACTTTGGTTTTTTAAACGAGTACCAATAATTAAAATTCCATAAATTGACAGCGTATTACTTTGAATACATTTTGATGTCAACATTATTGATTTCCGTTAATCCGTTAACGAGATATACAACTTAGTACGGGCAAGGGGAGAGTAGTGATGTATTATTTGTGTGGTGACATGATGAGCGGTGGTTTATTAGTTAATAAAATAATAAAGTTAAAACAAAAATTATTATTAAAATGGTTTATACTCGTAAATAAATATATTAAATAGATACATAAATAAAAAATGTATGTATAAAAATAAAATTAAAAATAAATGAATACGTCGCCTGGAGTATTATGACAAGTGTATCATACGACCGGTTTCGAATTAAAAATTCATCATCAGGTATATCACAGTCAAAATATAAAACACGACTGAACATAAAAAATTAAATGAAAAAATACAAAGAAAAAAATAATTATACAAATTGAACACATTTCTGAAATAAAAAAATTCACTTAACATGTTTTAGAAAATAATCATAATATACGTTTTGATAATACAGGCTTAAAAATTTTAAATACTCAAAATAACATTTACATTAATTCAGTTTTAGAAGAATTACACATACACAATGAAATAAAGGAAAATAATTTGAATAATATTTTAAATATTCAAACCAATTTTTAAAAAAAAATATCTTGTATCAATACATTTTAGATAATAAATAATAACATATTTATAATAATATATTTCTTAACAAATATATGTCTAATAATAACTAATTTTAAATGATCTCTCCTAATAAAGTAAATTATTTCTATATTTTTTGTAAAACGACCAATTTGTTTAAAATTTGTTTTGACCAAAATAGTTTTTTCTATGTTTAACTTCATTTAATTTTTTTATTCCATCACGTTTTACATTTTGACTGTGATATACCTGATGATGAATTTTTAATTCGAAATCGGTCGTTATAATACACTTATCATAATACTCCAGGTGACACATACATTCATTTTTTTATTTTATTTTTATATATAAATTGTTTATTAATGTATTTATTTATTATACTTTTTTATTAATTCTTTACTATTCTCCCACTACATAAACTTAAAAGTGGAATATCTTGTTAACGGATTGACGGAAATCAAAAATGTTGACACCAAAATTTATTTAAAGTAATACTTCGTTTATTTGTGGAATTTTTAATATAGGTTCTTATTTGCAAAACCAAAGTTGGTATCACTACAGGATATTCCTTAAATGTAGGGAAAAATCTAAGTATTCGAAAATATCGGCTTTAACTACACTTCCAAAAATCAGAATTTGAATTTATGCAAAATTTAACCAAATAAATGTGGTGGGCACGCTTATTGAATCACCCTGTATATATGAGGGACATGAGATGAACATCGATATTGTACAACTGAGAACCTCGATAAAATTCGCATGCGATAATACCATGGTAGATTATTCGTCTAATATATTTATCTAATTTTGATGGTTTTAGATTCTGAGTACATAACGCAGCTAAAGCTATTATAGTTTCACAAAGTCGTTAAAGATTGACCGTCAAAGGATACTGGAGTCTTAATATGTTTTCGTCGATTGTGCACCATGGGCTTTTAACCGGTTTCGATATAAAATCGTTATCGTTGTACGATATGTGATCGTCGTGATCGGCGTCACTGTATTCGTCGTTGTAGAATTGATCGTCTTCGTATTCCTCAACGACGTGTTCTTCGCCGTAAGACATTTCATGAAATTATTCAATAATTAATTTTTTCTCACAAAATACAAAAAAAAAAAAAAAACGAGAAAAATTATACCACGGACGTTAATTTAAATAATAATAATAATTAAAAAAAAAAAAAAAAATAGTAAAAAATCATATACCAGGACGCAAAATATTATGTAAACCTCCTACGTAGTTACATAATAATAATTAAATAACAACGGCCAGTAAAACTATCAATTGCCTAGTGATAAATTTACCATAAATATTTAGTGGCCGACCATAAATAATAAAGAAATATAACGTCTTAACGGTGAAGAACCCGGTGATAAAAAAAATTGAGGTCATCTGTTTTCATTATGATGTGATAACCGTTAAAATAAAAAATCATATTTTAAGGTTTTATTAATAATTGGTAAACAGTGACGTCATTTATGGGATACATGGGTATGCAAATGCATCATGAATTTGTTTAACACATTTCAAATATTATTTAGGTATATGAGTACCTGTCTATATAATAGACTGAAATAAGTTTTTGAATATTGTAATGGTTATCAATAATCAATATTAATAATATTGAAAAATAGATTTTTTTTATGAAAATGTATTAATTTTAGATTCTGGGTGTAGCGAAGAATGTATTGGTTTTCCTAAAATGTTTTTTTTTCTTTTTTATACTGTGTACAAAAATTCTGCTATATAAATCTTTCTTCGATATTTACGCGCGACACCATTTCTGAAAAAAGAAATATTGTCCAGATGGTACTATGAGGAGTTCACTTTTTTGATTTTCTAAACGGTTTTCATAATATCTGGGTAAAACCAAGATAAAGCTTAAGAAAACCGGAAAATTTTCGAAAATAATGCTTTTATTATTTTTCAGTTTTGTTATTTGTTGTAATACAGTTAAAAATATTCGTAGAGACTTGAAATTCGGACAAAAACTTATTTTTGTCTTTTCCAGACATAACATTTTTGAAACATTTTAGTCATTTTTAAGCTTTGTATAAAGATGTTAATATTTTTGTTGAAATTCAACTAAAATTACTCGAATCGACACTATGGACTTAAAATTTGGACATAACATTTATAGTTGCCTTTGTCTAGTTCCCTAGACGTGGTAAAATTTTCAAAAAGTTTAAACCATTTTTGGTCGATTTATAGACGTTTTAATTTTGAGAGTTTTGTACGTAATTTTCATTCGGTAGATACCTACGCCGTGGTAAAATTGTTAGACTTAACAGAAGTGCTTGACAATTTAACAGGACGTTTATTAAAAGTCTAACTTTGTGATCAAAAAAAATTGAGTTTAATGTGATATTTATTTTTTATAAAAGAATTTTAGTATCAAATATTGACGAAAATCGTTTGAGTAAAAAATTATGTGGAACAAATCTAATTTTTCAATTTTTTTTTTTTTTGAACATAAGTAGGTATATTGTCGATTTAAGAATAATAGTGTAAACAGAATTGAGCGGGCTGACTAAGTTTCGAAATTATAACTTTTTGAAGTTCTCATATTATGCAGATATTATATTTTATGTTAAATAACTATATTGTATCTCTTAACGAATATTTATCGTGATTTATTGGTTATACATAGCTGTTATCATCCTAGGGGTTCCGTGTTAAATCCCGGGCTTTGAACAAAATTGTTTGCATTTTTTTCCCGTTTTACCTAAAAAAGGAAAAAACAAATGCATTTTGGGTGTACCTAGAGATCCAGCTATCGCTCGCTCTGACTACTTTAATCGAAAAATACCCCTCGATTTATTATCTACCAGAAATCTTTATCCGATTTTTAAATGTAACACTTTTTCTAAAGGAGATCGGACTGGAGAGGTACCTGAAGGAGATCATTTTTCGATTTTCCCAAGAGTTTTCCCAGCAAATGTAAAAAACCGGGGAAAATGTTGAAAAAAAAGGAAAATCAGTACTATATTAAACAAATATTATTAAAGAAAATACCTAATGCCTATTTAAATTTTTTAACATAATATGACACATTGTTAACAAAGCATCACTATCAGATACAAATTAATTTCCCCTCTATATCCTACATTCCCAACTTCTCACCAACAACAGTGACTGCACCCATCATGCCAAGTATCTTTTTTTAAATACACTTATAAAAAGTAGATATTAACAATCGGGTACAAATATACAACCATGGTTGAAATATTTAGCTAATATTGCATGCATTTTTACATGATAAATATTTCTGAGATTCAGTTCATAGTCGATTCTTATATTCCAATATTTTAGCTACCTAGTAAGATAGTTGAATTAATAACAAAATAGTTTTATAGTGAGAGAAGTAAAAGCAAAAGAGACGGACATACTTTGCACGATGGGTCGGGGCCATTATTGTAGGCGAGAAGTTGAACAAGTTTGGTATAGGGAGAATATAATGTGTCTAATGTATTTTCCTATTCTTAGTTATGTGCACGTTGCGCTTAAAGTAAATTTTTTTTTTGCTTATGTGTGTCATGCATCTAAGTTCCCTTTTATTTTTTGGTTATGTGCACCATGTGCCTTTGGTACTTTTTTTTTGCCTATGCGAACCATGCGCATGGGGTACCTTTTTTAATTTTCTATTTTTCATCATAAACGCTGTCAGCCTTATTGTTTTTTTTTATTTGTCTATACGTACTGTGCGCATAAGATATTTTTTTATTTTTTGTCATGTGCGCTGTGCGTCTAAAGTACTTTTTTATTTTGATAATGCATGCCATGAGTCTAAGGTACGTTATCAATTTTTCGTTATGAGCGCTTAAGGTAAATTTTTTTTTTTTGCCTATGATAAATTGATTTCATTTGAATCAATTCAAATCAAATTAGATCAAATTAAACCAAATTAAATGAAATTAAATTTGAATCAAATTAAACTAATTAAATTAATCCCAATCAAATAAATTTAAATGACATGAAATTTATTGGATTTAATTTGATTCAAATTTAATAAATTTAAATCAATTCGAAATAAACTAAATTAAATGAATCTATTAAAATCAAATTAAATCAATTTCAATCATTTGAATTAGATTAATTTGATTTGAATTGATTTTATTTTATTCAAATTGATTTCATTTAGTCTAATTTCATACATATTTGAATACGTTATTATTAATGAATGAATTATTGAATAAGTTATTATACGAAAACGTATTTTAAAATCGAAACTGCCATATATTAAAATTATCGACAATTACAACATATGGCCTACATTGATAATTGACATATTTAATAATTTCTTCTATATCATCATCAAACAGAATACCATTAAATTCAATAAAATACATACATCATACGTGATACATCTTTATAATAATTTTAATATTTTCACTATATAACTACACGTCTACACAGTACATTTCAAAATAGTATAGATACATACATTTTAATTTATCGATTGCAGTAATTATAATCAATGCTTAACTGAGAGTTAATCAAGGATAACCAGAGGTAGGTACGCAAGCTAAATTAACTAGAAGTTTAGACTGCTTGTTAGTTTAACTAGGAGATGGTGATAACTCTCAGTTAAGTTCTACTAAAAATTAGTTAAAAGCAACTTAAAAACCGGCCCATTTATAATGAACCTCCTGTTAAATTTCCAAGCATTTATGTTTGGTCTAACAACTTTATTCACACAGTACCTACCGAATAAGTATTACATAAATAAAAAAACTTGCAAAATTAAAATGGCTATAAAAGCTAAAAAGCGGATCAAATGTTTTTTTAAATTTTACCACGTATATAAATGGAAAATATAAGGTTGCTGTTCAAAATTCAAGTTTTTATGAACATTTTAAACTGAATTATAACAAAACAATAAACAAATTTTAAAATTATAAAAGCATTATTTTCGTAAATTATCTTGTTTTTCCTAAATTTGTCTCCGACTTTTCCCATTTATTGTGAAAACCTTCGAGAAAATCAAAAAATACCTCCTTGAGTTACCACCCCAGGAAAATTCCTCTCGAAAAAGGAGCACCTTGGTACTTGATACTTCGGAATAAGATTTCTGGTAAAATTATTATACCCAGTATAAGTAAATGAAAATATAAAAATAAATAAATATTCAAACATTACTGTAAAACCTATACATTCCTCGTTTCACTCCAAATCTAAAAATATTATGCTAATTTACTTATAAAATGTTAAATTTCTATTTTTGTTGGCTCTATTATGGCATACACAGAACGTTAAAACCGTTTTTATAGACTATCAATGTTGTAAAAATACTAATCAAAAGTTGTAGGCAGTGAAAAACTAAAAACTAGTTTTACATATTCAAAAGTACTAACTTATATAATATGTTTTATTTAATCCAAAATTAAAGTTCTTTCTTTTTTTAAATACCAGGAATATATTTGGAAAATGCATGATTTTTAGCGTGTCGTGTCTTTGAAAATCGTTTAAAAATCGTATATAGGTCACTTATTTGCATCAACTAATAAGTATTTCATTTCGAATATATACATAATATAAATGCATGGGCCGTATCCAATTATCTGTAAATAACTTCAACGCACATAAATTATTTTAAGAACATCTATTATTTGATACAGAGTGACTCACATTTGGTATTCATACGATTTTCAAAGATGCGACATATTAAAAATCATCGATTTTTTGTATATATTAACGATATTTTAAGAAAATGAAAAAAAATAAATAATTATCAGTAAGAAAGTGACAAGAATCGCCCGATATAATTCCCCTCCCCACCTAAAGCGTACCATAACCTCGGCTATACGCATTATAAAATTAAATTTAAAATAAACAAAAAAATACATATACTCGTATTTTAAATGGGAAACTTTACCACGTTACAGGGGAACTTAAGAATCGTCCTGGGAAGCTCAAATAGGGCTCAATATATATTTTTAATTTTTTGGAATAATGTTAGGGGGCGTCAAAAAAAAAATACCACCATCGCCCAAACAAGAACCAGCCTAGTATAAATTCCAATATTAAGGGTTTTATATAGGCAATTTTAACCTAATTTTGAGGGCTATTAAAAATTCATCGTCTCAAATAAATTTAAAATTAATCCCTCACCATGATGTTGAGACTTGTATTTATTGTATATACATAGTATTCATTTGAAATTATGTTCACTATAAACAGAACCAATAAAAAAAACAAAAAAAAACCATTCTTCAATAAAGTGATTTTACAGTGTTTACGGTTCACTCATATAAAAATATTAAATAAGTAGAAACGACTAGTATCCAAATAATACTATTTATTTTTCAAAATACATTTGACTCAAACAAATAAAAATGTTTTCATTTCTGAGTCCAGTGAGGGATAAATTAGTTAATATAATGCGTGTTTTTTTTTTTCTTTTGTATATAAATAATAATTATAAACTAAATTCCTGTATATGTCTTATAATATTTTACTTTTTCAGCTTATCACCTACTTGTGTAGCCTACAAACTAACACTATTCTATGACAATGTATAAAACACACGCAATAAACTTTTAAGTGAATGGATTTTGCCTATATTTAACGCCTTAACGGGTCATTATCGATGAAAATGGAGACACACAATTTTAAGGATACTTGTTTAGTAAAAATAATTGATATGACATGATATTTAAAACAATTAGATCACTTAAATTCAATATCAAAATAAGAAAATAAATTAAGTAAATTAACTGTTTACAAAATACATAAAAAATGTGTAGGAAATAATAATCATGAGTCGATTTTTCGTTACTCGATTTTCATTCAACAGTATTAGAACAAGGTCTGATTATTAATGTTATCTTCATGTCGTCCTGTTTCTCAGACACAGGAAGTCACACGGTTTTTAATAATTTCTCTTCCGGTGCATACAGAGGTTTTTAATCGATAATAAAAAAAAAAATAATATATATTATCAACTTCCTGTTTTTTTTTTCATCGATAACCAAATTCGTAATATTAAACTTCGTTGTACTTATAATATGCTATCATCGTTAACAAAATTATTCTACTTATGAGTCCTAGGTTTGTTAAAGCTGTTATACGCGTTAACAGTTCTATTAAAAAATTTAATTAAATAAACAATTATTATGCACATTACAGTGTACTTGATTAAAGCTCGAAATTTAGGTGATACATTCATTAGATAAGATAATCAAGATGTAGTTTCCTTAAAAAGATGTAACGACTAAGGAAAGAGCTGTGTAATAAACAAATACTAAACCGCATAAGAAGAGTAGTTGTATAAACGAAGGATAACCTGAAGAAATGGGGCCTGTTTAAAAGAACATCCACAAAATGTGAATGTGGAATGGAATTAACAATGAAACACATTATATACATGCCCGATTTGTACTTACTCTTGCATACAGGAGGATATTATCATAAAAACAAATGGCAATGTCAAAAACGTAATCCGATTTTAAGCCGAAACCATACATATGAACCGAAAAAGCGACATATTTGTTTCCATTTACTGACATTTGAATTATTTTATCTATTTATTAATGTTATTTATTTATTTTATTTGTTTATATTTTGTATTAACTATAGTTAATTGATTATGATTAATTAAAACTCTTTTTGTATAAATAATAAATTGTGCCTATGTTTTGTGTGCCTGACACGAGAAAAAAAATTATTTTAAGTACAATGAATTTCAATAACACATATTATAATTTATTATTATAATGTTTACAAGTAGTTCTTAAATGCCATTGATACGAAGCGCTAGAGTAGTTTTCATTAAACCGTCAAATTTTTTATTTAAAACTAACTTAAAATAATTATATAAAATACTCGTATAAATGTGGAGGCGAATATGGCTAAGCGCCCTATTTTATTTTTATAGGCCACCTACTGAAAATATCTCAGTCAGAGCAATCGAATATTTACCGATACAATTTGCGTTACAATACTCGGACTTGTCTGATATATTTTTTTTGTAATCTTCAATCTCTTTGTTATCCAAGTGTTGAAGTATTCATCTATGTTATAATCTTTCCTCATATACGCTAAAATATGTCTATCTTGAATATATTACATCAGCAATAAAAATTTCGTAGAATCTGACAATTAAGAAACTATTTTTTCAAACCAAAACTATTTATTCAGATTAAACTGATTAATACAAATAAGTCAATACAATACAATACAATATACCAGATTAAACTAATATATTGTATTGTTACCAGAAAGAAGCAACACACAAATAATTTACAAAAAACGGACGCATTCGCAACACAACGGTCACTGTTGTAAGTGAGAAGTTGGAAAAGCAGGATATAAAGGGGAATTTAATTTATACCCGTATGCAACGATTATTCGTTACCAACGAAAAACAATTCTAAGCGGAGCTCTTGCTTTTTTAACAATGTGCAAAAGATTAAAAAATTAAAAATAAATGAAACGAAATAAAAACGTTTGCCAATAACAATCTTGTTAATTGTTTTAACCTAAAGAACCAATTTTTCCTTAATATCTCGAGTATTAATGAGAATTTTAAAAAAATGACCATTATTAAGTACCGACTAATAGTTTTTAATACTTGGCCAGTTCCCGTCCTTTTTTTTTGTCTGCGTAACGGCGATCGGGATGTCCCCTCTGATTTTATTTACTAGCGTGATAACACTCGTAATAATCGTAGGTTATCACGCGCCGTCAACTAGGTACGAGAAGTAATAAACGTGCACACGGATAAATGTCGTTGCCTATCCGGCGCCCAAGGAATATTCATAGTTTCTACACTTGATGGCGTTACTAATACCAACAATAACGTTACAATACTTTTATTGTTTTATGTTGCTTTTAATTTTTGGAACCGTTCTCTACAATAATGTGACTTTAACATTAATATTACTCGTTCGATTGGTGTGTACTTACAATCACGACCAATGATGCATACCTATCTTCAGTGTCATTACAATCTATTCGCTCATTTAAAAATTTAAGCAACAACTATTGCGATTATAAGCACAAAACCATTTAAATTCAAAAATGTAAAACACCGAGCGCCGAGCGAACTTTATTTTGCTAGTTTCTTATATAAGTAGTACATTCACAAATTTGCAAATCGTACAAAAATAACTTTTTAATTACCCAGTTTTTTATATTTGTGTTTGTGTACAATATGTACCTGAATATTAAAAACTATTTCGCAGATCATATTTAACTTAATTATTATTTTAGGTACTTAATTTGTTTTGCTATCAAATTGAAGCTTATAAAATGACGAACTCATACCAAAGTCCAACAAAAAAAAAACATATTATTATATGTGTTCTAATAATATTTAATTTTAAAAAAATAAATCGTTTTAAACCTTTTAATACAGGTATAAGAACGAAAAAAAAATCTCAGATCGGAGTTCACCGGGTTTTACAGTACTATAGCTATCTTACTTAATAGGTGTAATAATATTTTATCGAAGATAACTGTAATAATCACGGCCAACTGTACGTTTATAATAATGTGTGATAATAACCAATATTAATTATTTGTTATACAGTTTTAATTTAATACTTAGATGATTGATATATGTCATACAATAAACAATTTTACACAATACAGATCGCTTAATGCGTATATCTCATGTCATGTACAAGGAGATCCATTTAACTGGGTACACACAATTATCTCGGAAAGTATTACGTTTTTCTCGATTTGTTTTCTAGAACAGTTAAGAACCAAGTAGCTCTACAATTTTATATTTATTTTATTTTAATCACACTTTAGAATCGTTTTTTCGTTAGTAATGGTTAACCGTTGCGTACAATTATACATTAAGTTTTACCTCTACTACCTACCAAACTTCTCATCTAAAACAGTGGCCGTCCCACATGTGAATATGTCCGTCTTTTTGATCGAATGATTATTTTAGCATCATAAACTATAGTTTCTCTTTTCTTTAATAATTCATTTATATTCATCCATTATTTTGCCCATAAAATAGCAATTTTCAACAACAATAATATACTCACTGATAATAAATTATAACTATTAATTATAAAAATATAATATTTAAACTTAAAATGTGTGATTTTATACTGGATGGGCTTTATCGTGGATATTATTAGATATTATTCGTAAGCATTGAAGACAATGCATTTGACTGTAAAAACTATACAATATATTTTACATGTTGGTATACCGAGTGATCTATTTAAGTATGTACACTCATTATCTCGGAAAGTATTAACTTTTTTCAGAATTTGTTTTTTAGAACATTTAAGAAACAACCATCTTTAGAATTTTATATTTAATATTTATATTATGTTTTGTCTCTCTTATTTTAGGGGTAAAACCACAACCTACTCTTGATTTTCAAACGGCAATCTACATTAAAAATTCCAGAAATGGATGGAACATTAGTTAAAATACATTTGAGTGTGGAATTTTTTTAATTTCTGTAAAGCCGTTGACGAATTATCCCATTTTTAAGTTTAGGTTGGAGGAGAGTAGTGGTACATTATTAACACGCCGCGCGCCGTACCACCACACAAATGATACTCCACTACTCAGTACTCTTCTCCAACCCAAACTTAAAAATGGAATATCTCATCAACGGATTGACGCAAATCTAAAATTTCAACACTTAAATGTATTTATATAATACTCCATTTATTTATGGACTTTTAAAATATAGGTTGCCATTTGAAAATCAAAAGTAAATAGGGGTTTTACTCCCAAATATAAGGCTGACAAAAAATAACCCAAATATAAAATTGCGGAACAGTTTGTTTCTTAAATGATGTAGCAAATAAATTCCGGAAAAAGTTAATACTTTCCAAGATAATGATTGTACATAATAACGATATTATATGCAAGAAAAATAATAATTTAAAACAGTCAACAACTAGATGTCGCTACAGTTTCTCTTTACAAAGAACATTTCTAAAAAAAAAAAATGCTATTTTATCAACATTCTAAAGTAATTATCTAGGTACCTATATAATATGATTATTGATCATGGTCGATAAACCTTTTTTAATTTGTTTAAGCAGTTACTGTAAACTGAAAAAAAACCAAAATATGATAAATGAAGTCTTTTTTTTGAAAGAATTTAAAATTTGTATGATATTTTTGTATTCATACCCACACTTACGTATATAAACACATTATTGGATATTCGTGAAAGTTGTTCTAGGAACCCCCTTTCCTGGTTTACCTACTACGATTGTAGTTATTTCCGAGGGCTATTATTTCTTATTCATTTTCCCGTCTAATTTTTTTTTTTTCTTAATTTTAGCGTATTCCTTGCGTAATTTTCTTCAAGAAAATATTATTTTCATGCTAGCTGTCCCGTCTAGCGTTGCCCGTGCCATTTTTTACTCATAATCATTTTTGGTTTTGACCGTGTCAGTAATGAATAATAACAAATAAAAACAAATAGGAGGAAAGTGGGTAAGTCCACCTTCGGCGGAATAGTAATTTTCTGTTATAACAATTCTTCTTAAATAATATGGCACATAAATCTTTAGAATTATTTTTATTTTTATTAATTACCATAGATACGTTTTAACCAAACTTTTACATTTTTTTTTTTATTTCATCCGTGCAACTAAGATTATCCATGAAAATAAATAATTTAATAACCTAAAAACCAAATTAAAATACTAAAATCACGATTAAAAAATGGTGGGTGTGGTTAGAAAGGTGAAAAATAATTTACGACCAATTCTCTTACCAACCAAACATACAAAAAATTTCATTAAAATCGGTTATGTCGTTTCAGAAGAGTGCGACCACAAACAAGTGACACAAGAATTTTATATATAAGATATAAAAGATATTAAATAATAAACATGTATATTGTATACCTTTTTTTTTTTATTTAATACAGACTTCGATCTTGGTTCGCTACAAATCAAGAACATGATGTCAATAATGTATACCTATACTGAAAAAAATTTATATTCTTTTGACCTACGACGACAATGAATTTTACTTATATTATTTGATGGTATTTTTTTTTTCATTATACCTGTAAAAAAAAATAATAATGGTTTTTTATTCATGCGTGCGAGTACAATATTATATTGATGCGGGTGTGTTTATATAAAATATAAAAAGTACACAGTAATGTAATAAAATATAAAGTCACGCCATACAATATACACGTCCGCCCTATTGTCACTACGATAATCCTAAAAGGACAAAATCTAAAAACGTGTTTTTGTCGTAAATAAGTTTCTTTCCCAGGCCCGTTTATCGCCCGGTGAGAATACCCCTGCAGCTGCGATACTATGTGTTTTTTTCATCCCTTTGTGCGCCAAAAACCATTAGGTACCTGTCACAATGATTTATAAACTCGATTGTGTTGTGGGTGGTCTATCCGATGTTCACATTTAGTCCTCCGTCTTTAACCTTGAAAACACCACCTGTTACAAAATTATTTTATTTCTTTCTACGTTTTATAGAAATAAATAAAATAAGCCGGTCTTGTACAAAAAATATTACTTGCCGAATAAAATAAAATAAATTGAATTATAGTCAATCTTAAGTAATTTTATACTTTTGGTATTATATGATTAACTTTTGACGTCTTTTTTTTAAAAACATATAACCGATAGAGACGCGAAGAAACTTGATTTTTGTCCTTATTATTTGAAAATGAAAAAATGATAAGGTATAAAATATTTAACAGAAAAAAGAAAATTGTTTACTTCTAATTACGTATAAAACCAAATATTTATTTAAAAAAAACGAAAAATTAAAATTAAAAACAAATATTATATATTTAGCACCTATTAAAAAACATTTAGTTCAGAACAGGAGCAAGTTCCTTTGATTTTCTTTTTCAGTTTTTATAATATACAAATGAAGGGTTCTGATTTATATTGGTAGCAAAATGTTTTTTAAATTTTTTTATTTGTGCCGATATACCAATACCAATTACATTCCTAACGTTTTATTGCTCTTAAACGAGTGTTTTCTTTTAATGTAGGTAGTAGTTATCTAAAAAAACAAATTTAAATTTAAATTAGAAATAAATTTTCAAAATTTCACTATAGTATTGAGTTTTTATTTAATAAATATTTATTTAAATAATCATTTTTGGGTAGTTATCAACCATATAAATTTGTGCAATAAAATAATGGATATATACAACTACATAGGTATGAGTACTGAAAACAACTAGGTAATATAAATTAATAAATTAATAGATTTTTAGATTCTGAGTGGAACGAAGAATCTATTGGTTTTAGAATGATGTTTATTTATATTTTAGAGGTAGGTTTTTATTTTCCCCGGATTTATTCTAATAAATTGGAATAAATGGAAACCGGGAGAACGGGTTCAAAAATAGGTATAATATTAAATAAATATTATTAAATAAAATGTTGTGAATATAAAATATATATAAAATGCATATGTAATTATTTTTCCGTAATATGACATATAATATATTGTTAACAATGTAAAATGATCAACTGAACTTCACTCAGAATCATTTTTCGTTAGCAATAGTTAATTTTTGCTTACAAGTATAGATTAAATTCCCATCTGTATCCTACCTTTTTAACTTTCCTCCCACAACAGTAGCCCACCCACGTGCGAAGTATGTCCGTTTTTTTAAAAATTTAAATACTATAGTAGGTTAGGTATAGATATAATCAACAGGATGTTTAAAAAAATAAAAATGTAAAATGAAAACGAGCTGATATTGAAGTCGAGTGCAGTCATTGCTGTCAGTGGACGTTTTGGAAAGTGGAATACATAAAGTTATTCAATTTATAACATCTGGTCTCAAAGATAAACCATTACTAAAGAAAAACGATTCAGAGCAAAGTTCGATAAGACACATTTTGAAATACTGTTATTTTGACGAAAATCGTAAAAATTTGATCTTAAAACGTTTATGAAAAAAAAATAATAACTCAAATTTGTTTTTTAAACCACTAAATACAACTTATAATGTACTTTGTGTTAAATTTTCAATAGTTTCTCTAAAGCCATACAATTTTAACAACGAATACCTACCAAATAAAAATTTATATAAAAACATGAAAATATCAAATACATATAAAAAATAGTCACATTGCTTTGAAAATTTTACCATGTTTACAAAAGATCAATATAAGTATGCTCATAATAACCACAGGTCTTTACTTTAATTTTGAACATAAAAACATAAAAACAAAAAACTCAAATGCAGTTGATTTTGCCGTACTTCCTACTGTTTTTTTTTTCAGTATTTCGTAATTATTAAGAAAAATGGACGGAAATTTAAACAATATATTTGATAACTTGACAAAATTTCTATTCAGAAAGAGTATTACACTCCCTATATCGGAGCATTATTTTTGGTAGAAATTTCGTTCACAGGCATAGAAAAAAAATAACAAGAATAAAAAAAAAAAAACACACATCATAGTAAAACCAATAGATCTTTCGCTGCGCTCTGAATATAAAAACACATACCCGACTACTCAAATTTATAAACTAACAATATAAAGTTTCTGAAAAACATTATAAGAACAGAGCACCCAACCCCAATTCGAGCACTGATATTATTGTACGAATAATTTTTAAATTTTTCAGTAATCAGGAACCCTCAATGTTCCAGTCGAACTCACAATTATCGAACAGTTGTTTTTAGATGTCTATTAAAATTAAAAATATTCAAATGTGGACGATATTTGTCATGGTTATACTCAAAGAACATTTTCTCGGTTTTATCGAGATTTTTCGAAGATTCGTGGTTTTTACAAACTTTTCATTATTTTATTTTCTTACGATGATTTATTGAAGTATAGATATATACCAGGGATGGCCAACTTGCGGCTTGCGTCATATTTACAAAAACCAAAATTTGCTTATAATTTAAAAATTTTAATGAATTTTAATTTTTTTTCGTTTATATTTATTAAAAAAAATATTTTTATATATAGACATATAAGGCTATAGAATATAGATTAATAAACAAATATACTAATATGAATAATAATAAAAAAAACAAACGTTAAGTTAAATTTGTTCGAGTGGTATTTTTTCGTGTCTACTTTTTTATTAAGCTTCTTAACATCTGGTCGCATTGATGTAAGAGCAGTTCTCAGTAATTCTGTGAGATGATCATCAGTCAAATTTGAACGGTATTTCGACTTAATTATTTTCATAGTTGAATAAAGCGATTCACACGATTATTATTTCGTTATTTCGCCGTTCCAAAAATTGATATCGATAATTTTTATCGAACTAATACGTAATTTGATAATATGTTTATCGGCTGTTAGCTATCTTTATTACTTTTGTGTTATGTGTTATAAAAGTACCCCTACAGATTAGAACAAACTATATAAAATTATAAAATATATTTACAAATATTTTCGCTCTTGATATCATTGCATTTATATGTGTGGCTCGCAAACATATTCATGTTGGCCACCCCAGTATATATTATTTACAGTAGATAGACACGGCAGATATTATACGAGATGGATTTTAAGAATTATTTCATCTAAAATTTACTGTGCGACGAATTCAAACGGTCGTGCGGGCTGGACCTTGAAGACGTTACTCGATCGTATAACAATAATGGCGGCACAATGGGTATATTTTATTTTTCGGGGACCGGATATCGAAGAAAAGAAATAACAAAAGGGAGTAGATTTAGAGCAGATGGTCGATACGTCTTTCGGACGGCTTCTCATAGGTATTACCTATACAATAAAAAAAAGGTCGTTAACTACTCGTATACAAAACGCCGCGCAGCTGCTATATATTTTTAAGAAAATTGTCAGAGTAATAAATTACACTTATCGGCGGGACGGCGATTTTTATTTGAAACATACCGAATGACCGAAATTCCTATATAATACGCTTGACTTATTATTCTTCTTCTTTTATATAGGCCTACGTGTTTTTTTCGATAGATTTAGCCGATTTATTGTACCTTTTGTACGAATAAAATGTCACCGTCGCCGACATTATCCAGTTATTTATCGTTTTCTTATAATATATTGTTAACAAACCTAACATTCTTATAGGGAAAATAATACCCGCATTAATATAGTGCTGGTGTTATTTTTCTATAAAACGATAAAAATAAAGTCGATTTGTTCGGAACGTTTTTATCCGATTGCTAAACGAGGATCCGTGTTTCGCGCACCCGCGCGCGTGCGTGTGTGTATATGCGTTTATGTGTGTATTAGAAATATTTTGCTTGCTATTTCACGTATCTACGTTAAATTAAAATTCCAATCCATAAAACCCCGTAATTGAAAAATAATCCGTGTACATTGGCAATTATTCACGATATGCACGTATATACACTTATATTCATGTACCTATTCGTGTAATCACTACTTTAGTGTTTTACTTGGAGTCGACAATATTGTTAAAAATTTGAATTTAACAATAAACTTATATCAAATTATACGAAATCCACAAAAATTGAATATAATACGTTATAAGTAACTAAATAAAATATACCCATCAATACGCGAATAACGCTAAAACACTTTAACACTTAACAAGTATAATAAATGCACGTATATTAAGTATATTATGTGAGTAAGTATGAAATATTTTCCATTTGCGTGTTCGTGAACGTATTAATTCATGATTGACGTTTTCCATATTTCTAATATGTAGGTATATGATACTCCATGCCGCGTAGAGCTCAAATGACTGAATACAGATTTTAATTATTGAAGTTCCGTTGGAAGTTTAAGTTTTGCCTTAATCTAGAGAGTGCCGTATATGTATTACTATGACGATGGTACAACAGTAATTTATTGGGGTGGTTGAAAATTTGATTCGAACGTCTGGGAGCGTTTTTGAATTCCGTTTGTACCACAAATAAATTTAAAAATAATGCGATGCCGGGCGGTGAGCTTATTATAATTTATTATAATACCCACCGACAAAAATCAAATAATCGCAAATTAAATGAGAAATATTTCACATTTCCCGTTGTATTTTATTGTCTAAGCACAATATACTAATGGATCCATCAGCAGTAACAACTTTTTCTCTTTGTAAAATTATCAAACCGGAACTAATTAAACCTAGAGTGTATCATTTTTTGAAAATAAGGATGGTTAAACAATGTTAAACATTGCAGGATCTGTGTTTATTACAGTAATATACAATTAATTGAATAATTTATGACCTGAGCCCTTTTCAAACAAATAATTATAAATTTATAATTGTATAAAACTATATTTTTTCGGACTCAGGATTCCGCTTTATTGAGCAAAACAATTATTAATATTTACACGGCAATACCTATAAAAGCGTATACAAGTTGTAAATTTAATATTGTGTTGAAATTGAAAGGGATTGGAATGATGAGCTTAACGAGATAAATTTCAAAATATACTTGTTATTTATTTTATTTATGGAAATAATTAAAGTTCATACAAAATCAAAGGTATGAGCTATGTTAAAAGTTAAAATTAACTTATTTCGTAATGATCGGACTTTATCGGTTTTTTTTAGCTGCACCTACCTTTTTTAACTAACATTTTTTTTAAAAATAGAACTTCGTATTAGTTTTATTGCTCTGGAAATTATACTCCCCGTTACATTTTTTTCTTTGCATTCAAATTCTAAATTTCAACCTAAACGCCACAATTTTCGTTTTTCGTAACTTGATCTTGTTGTAATAATATGCAGAGACAGTATACATTTGCGGGTATATAGGTACAACAAATAATAAATAGAGGTTCCCGTAAACCACCCGGGTTACGTTTCGGCTTCAAGTAAACTTGGATAAGGTTTGTAAATGCGCTACCGGCGGGTATCGATTATTGTTATTATCTTTACCGAACGACGGTCGATTTCGTATGTTTGCTACGCATTATTATTACTACGTCGTACGTTTTGGAAAATATAATCTATATACAACGCGGTTGTGTCTAAGTTATTATTATTTTTTTTCCTCGCATTTCTCGGTCGTTTCTATAATATAATACTGCGCATTATACCGGTCGTCATTATATACGAGACGCGCCCTTTTCGTTATCTCGGGGATTAAACACGCACGCTGGTTGGTTTTTTTTTTTTTTATATTAAATAATATACTACCCGTCGTGTTTCGTGGCAAAGACGGCGATTCGGCCGCCGGCATACCCAAGCGTATTGTAAGGTTATTGTTAGAATGTTATACGTCGTATTGTTATTGTTAATGTTGATCGGACGATAAAACTGCGGGAGACGGCGACGGTGCACGGCGTGTCGGTCCGAAACGTGTGCATTTCCACGGCAACAAAACCCTCCAGCTGAAATTCTTTATATTTTCGGTTTTCAAATGTTTTGAAATGTTCAAATATACACCCCGAGTGACCTTGATATAGAATTTCGTGTTTCTTTGTACATATTTACTCGGATTACAGAGGCTCACACGCGTTTATTTTACGTTAAAATCGTAATTCTATCGAGAAGTTTTACCATTTTTCGTGAATATTTTTTATTTTTTTTTTTTAACATTTAATACGATTAAATTAAAGCTTAAGTACCTTAAAATAAGTTTCACGTTTTTTTTCGTTATTTTTGATTCTGAGGAATGTATAGGTTTTTTTAGAAATTAATTATTTATCTGTGAACAGCTTTTCTACCAGAAATTTCACTCTGATTTTCAACTATAGTACTTTTTATGAAAGGAAATCTGACTGGAGCAGTATTTTAAGGAGGTCTTTTTTTTATTTTCCAAGCTGTTTTCATGATAAATGGGAAAATTATAAGAAAAACCGGGAAAAAACGTAGGAAAAAAGGAAAATATGTATTATATTAAAAAGACATCCTAAGATAATGGGGATGGGTGTAGTTACTGTTGTAGGTAATTTAATGTATACCTATAAGCAACGATAAACCAATTCTGAGCGGAATTCAGTTGATATTGATGTTTTGTCAACAATATATCTGCCATATTATAGTGAAATAATTAAGTAGGCTCTATATATTTTCTTTAATAATATTTGTTTAATGTTGTACCGATTTTACTGGTTTTCTTACGTTTTTCCCGGTTTTCCTGTTTTTTCCCAGTTTTTCACATGTCTTGAAGAATCTTTGGATAAAATAACCTTTCTAAAGTACCTCCTTAGTGAAATTTACTATTAGAAAAATTGCTATCATTAAAAGATGGAGTGAAATTGCTGGTAGAAAAGTTGTCCATAAAAATAAAAAATAATAAAATAATAAACATCTTTGTAAAACCATAAGCTAATCATAAATATTACTAAAGAAATATATAATGATGCATAAGTAATTATTTTACTATTGTTAAAAAAGCAAAACTATGAACCGAACTCCGATCAGATTTGTTTTTCGTGAGCGATGGTTAATCGTTGCTTACAGATATACATTAAATTTTCCCTCTACATTGGCACATCGTGCGATGTATGCATGTATATATTTTTATATTTCATATTTAACGAAATTTTAAAATTTTTTTCTACGATTTTTTTTTATTTTAACTTTGACTGGCTGTTTCTAAAAAAAAAAAATTACTCGACTCTTTTACCATAATATTATATCCAACGCATATAAACCCACATAAAGAATGTACCCAGAAATTCAAAGGTATAATTTTCGTTCGCATATATGTGTCCCTTATGGTGTATATTTAAACGTTTTAACTATAAAACTCGGGTTTTGCAGAGTAAAATATTTCACGTTTCGGGCGACTGTACGACGCCACGGCCCGACAACATGTGACAAAAAAAAAAAAAACCATTAAAAATATCTTCCGAGAAACAGGCTCGACGCCATAGCCGTCGTCATTTATTATTATTATAATTAATATGATGAACAGCAGCGATACGGTCGCACGCTAATACAGAATTATATATAAACATATAATAAAGAACGCGACTGTATTTTGTTCGTACAGTTTTTATACTGCGCGTAGATATAATATTATAATTTAATATCGTTGTTTTTTTCTTTTTTTTTTTGTATGTCAGCCAAAGATAAGCTCGGTAGAGAAGAAAATAAAAATAGTATGTATAGATTTTTTTTTTTTCATTTACCCGAGAGAAAGAGAGACAGAAAGACAGGGACACAGTAACACGACCCGTAAATTTGCCGTCTTGTTTATCTACAGTGCGCGTAGGCCGGTTCTAAAAGCCACCAACGCATTAAAATTATACGAAAAAAATAATAATACACGCCTGCATAAATAACATTAAATAACACGCAACGCGGTTTAAAAAATTAAAATAAACCGCATTGACATCATCATATTATTTTAATGCACATGAATACTTCGTATTATAATATATATACACGTGCGGCCATGTGGATTATACGTTCCGAATAGAAAATAATATAATAAAAAAAAAAAAGAATAAATATAACGTTCGAACAAACGATAACACGTGTGTATATTTTATGTAAAATTATAATTAAATATATATCCAATAATATTATTGCATCGTAATATCCGTCCGTTTCAATGACGGGTTTCCTGTGTCGATAAGCACCGTGGGAAACAATAATATTAGTATCGAATGATAATGGTATTTTTTTTAAATTCAGATTTCCAGCGTACGATGCGTATTATGTATTTTATATTTTGTTTATGTTAATATTTACTCGGCCCATCAAATATAATATTATAGCTGTTATAATATTGGACAATCGTCATTTTAGATTACGAGTGTTCGCCCTAAGAAAAATAATGTATCTGGTTTTTAGAAATGCTCCAAATTATGTTGAAATACATTTAAAAATTAAAAATATCAGAATTTGAATTTTCGTTTAATTTAACTATACAGATTGGGTGATCACTGAGCATGTCTAAAAGAACACTATTTACTATTATACATTTTTATGAAAAGTGTTTTAACGGGGGGAGGGGGTACGTTGGCAGAAGCAGATAGTATTTAAAGCCGAATGACGCGATTAAAATTGTTAAGGGGTGAATACTTGTACTTCTGTTAACATCTCAGTTTTGGAGTTCAGTCCCATCATATTGCGAACGCTATTTTCGCCTATGGAAACGATAAAGTTAATATTAATTAGTATTAATTAAAGGAATTAAAACCCTCTTAAAATAAAAATCTTAAAAGTATCTTGTCTGGAAAAAAGTGTACCTATATGCTTATTATAGCATTCTGTGAATAATCTTGAGAGTTTTAATTTAATGATTTTGTGATTTTGATATGAATGTTGGATATGATTAACGGTATGTGGTTCTGTACGATCGATTATTTAAGAATAACTACTAATCAATAGGAAAAAAGTGTACGAAAATGATTTATGGAATGTGCACGGTTTTGAACCTTACCAGTCTATTGAGCTCCACTCAGAATCGTTTTTGATCTCCACAGTTTATCGTTACTTTCAATATATAATCTGAATTTCTTTATTATACATCTTACTTAAAATGTATGTGTGAAAATGCATGTTCGCTTTTTTTTTAAATTTCAACTAAAAAAAATATGAACGCCTGGGAATTGGGCCACAATAAATCTTTATTCAAAAAGTTATACAGTAACTTAAATGACAAAAAAAATTACATTTATACCAGGTAAACTCGGTGATTGGATCACCATTTAAATGATTTTTTTATTATTGAATTCTACAAATTCTACTATGTTAACTTTTTTTTTTATTCATGCAACAGTTTCAACTACTAAGGTCATTAAAGGTTATTATTATCAGTTTGCAAAAATAAAGATTATTTTATTTTACAGAAGTTAGGAAATTTAATTGAGAGTTTAAATTGAGTTGTACATAATATATGTAATCATTTTGTTTTTAGAAAACAGATAATTTTTTTAGTGTAGGCATTATATTAAACTATATTATTGTTTGAATAATTCTATATAAGTTGTCTTTACGTCACTACTTTTAAATTTATTAAAAAGAAAAAAAATTGTTATAATCATAGTTCTACGGAAAAGAAATTAATAATTATTTGAATTATTTTATTCATTTAATTGATTGTATGTAGGTAACAAGTCTTATATTTTATATTAAAAAAAAAATTTATTAAAATCATACATATATGTACATATTGTAATTAAGGGGGCATTATAACCGCATTGACTGTCTCAGTCCAACTACCGGGTATTATGCAAAAACAATACTTACGCAAACTAAGTAAAACTAGTTTAATTTTGATTTTACAGTAAAAGTATGTATTGTAAAATTTATAGAGAACAAAATTTAGGGAGGAATGTTATAGGGTTTTTGTATTATTCAAAATATATAGTTCGATATAAAGGATACAAAAACCTTTGTTTTTCTTTTTTAAATAATTGTAACTTTATAGTAGTTCATAATTCAAAAAATACCTATAAAATTCCCTGAAAAATAATGTTCTATATAAATTTCATAATAGGTACTTTTATTCTAAAATCAAAATTAAGCTAGTTTACTTATTCTGCGAAAGCATTGCTTTTGTATGCTAACATGCTAACCGGTAGTTGCACTGAGACAGTAGATGTGTTAAAACGTCCTCTTATTAAGTATAATAAATTCGTACATTATCGTGTCAAATATTTGTGGCCTAATCTCAGGGTACTTTTTAAAAATTACATATTTCTTTTGTGATCTCGGGTAATAAAATATAAACAAATATTATATACGTAGCAGGTAGATAACATTTAGCCCAATTACCGACACAAAAAATATTAATATTATTAATAAAAAGCTGTTTTAGGATAATGGAGACGGGTGCAGCCATTGTTTTAGGTGGGAAGTTGAGGAAGTAGGATACAGAAGAGAATTGAATGTATATCTGTAAGCAATAATAAACCATTGCTAGCGAAAAAACGATTCTGAGTGGAGTTCAGTTGATAGTGATGCTTTTTCAACAATATATAGATGTCATATTATGTTAAAATAATTAAATAAGCATTATATTATATTTTCTTTAATAATATTTGTTTAATATTATACCGATTTTCCCGTTTTTCTAGGTTTTCCCATGTTTTTCCCGGTTTTTTACATGTTAGGAAAACTCTAGGAAAAATTCAGATTTCCTTCCGGAAAAAGTGCTACATCATATACATTTGAGTAAGATTTCTGGTAGAATTTCTGTACGCAGTATAAAAAAAAAAATTAACATCTTTTTAAAACCAATACATTTTTCACTACACTTAGAGTCTAAAATTATTTTATGCCTAATATAATATTGTATCATTGACCTGCGTACAGGTACAGCGAATAGTGCTTTCAATAACAATTGATTTTGGATTATGTGAGCTAGTTTATATTTATTTAAAAGGCTATTAATTAATTAAAATTAATTAAAATTATGTAGCCAATACCGGATTTAGTCACATAGGACTGTCACTACTAATATATTTTGTAATCGTCGATTTAAGCGTTATCCCTTTAGCCGTTTCACAATTGTATTATTTTATTATATTAATATTCTTTAATGTAGGAGTGTAATTACCTCGTTGTATTTCCCCCTTGAATATGTCCTTGTAATTAAGTAAATAAGTGGGCTGTTTTAATGAGCTATTTGTAAAAGTGTGATGGGCTAGACACAAATTTCTGTACACACGTTATTAGGAGGCTACAATTATATTTACATAAATATTACATTATAAAGTGATTATAAAGTATATGTACTTAAACGAATTTCTAACTCTAATTATTTAAACGATATGGGTACGAAAGATATTTCTATATCGCATTAAAATAATTTTTCTTTTGTATTGATTATAATCGAGTGCGTACCTAGCTGCAAAAATTTGGTTAGGTTAGGATATTTTTAAATCTCCACGTATTTTAAGTCATTATAATAATTGTGTTTGACGGATACTTTCTCTGTATACTAATCTTAATAATATCTTAATCGAAAAATAATATCGATTCTCCGAAATACATTTAAGTTTTTATAAAACGGTCACCAAAGGGACCGGAAATAATGGCAGCTATTTAGAGGTGACCGTCTTTTAGAGGTTTCCTATAGAGGCATAACACTTGACGGGACCAAACAAAATTACCGTTACACAGAGGCGACCGTCTTTTAGAGGTGAATGTTATCGGAAGTTTTACTGTTTAATCAAATTTCGATACGGTCCACCTCGGTGAAAAATCTACACATTACCAGAGCTAATAATTTTACTTTTACTATTCTACTATTTACTACTACTTATAACTTTTGAAATATCCTCTAGCTAATAATATTCAAACAAAAATATAGGTACCCAATTCATGATTGTGGTCAAGGCGTTGACGGTCAAAGCTTTTGTAGCAGAAATTAAATCAATCATTTTTTGTCATTTTATCAAAAAGGATCGTGTTTTTAACAAATTCAATTAGGCTTTTGGATGAAATCGAACAAGTCCAGTTATTTCACAAATAATATTACTATGACTATTACCGAACGGTTCTCCGAAAAGCTAAAAATCCTTACCTCAGTAAGGCTTAAATCGGTTTCATTGTGTCCAACAATTAAACATGTAGGTATAATATAGGTTATACATAAATTTTTTAGATAAACGAGTTTTTGGGTGCCATATAAAAACTGCCCTAGAACGTTAATTACTTAATGGGCCTAAACACTTTAAATACTAATAATAACAAAAGATATTAACAACGGTAGTGTTTCAAAATTTAATATTTAATTCTTTTCAAATTTAGATTTCAAGCGTAGTGAGTGAGCTATTGGTTTAATTATGCTTTTATTATTATTTTTTTTTTTGTTATAGTCTATAAACACGTTTTTTCCTAGTAAACTTGCTCCAATTTTTACGTGTAGCAACTTTTAAGTTGTCTTATAATACTTCAAAGAGGTTTTTTATTGTGCCATTTTTTAAATAAAAGTTCTTAGGTGAGAAAAAACGTAGAGAAAGGTATAATTTTACGATTTCATTATTTTATAAGAACGAACAATGTTAACTACCAAAAAAAATGACTTAATGGAAAAATCACAAGAGACCTTTCATGTTGCCTTTTTAATTTTATTTCTAACGGTATCATCGCCAAAATTGTTGAGCCAATTTTAAGCTTTTAATTAATTTTAATTTTTGGACGTTTTTTTTGCTGTAATTTGGTTATAAATACACGTCGAGACTTGAAATTTGGAAATAATACTTGTATTGGACTTACCTAGATGTGATAAAATTTCCAAAATTATCGGACGACTTTTTTTATTTTTAATAAGCGTTTTGAAATCAAATTTAAATGAAAATCACCAAAAAAAATACGGAACTTCACTGAGCTGCACCCGTCCCCAGTATCAGCTCTTTTTATTTTAAAATACACCATTGAAGTAACTCATTTTTATGTCTATGTAACTATCATTCAATTATTATTTAGCGTTTCTATTTTATTATCCATATATATTTTATATTTTACTTATATAGGTAAAACCGAGTAAGTAATTGGGTAGAAATTCAACAAAAGGAGTTGCTGAATTTCTCCGGGTTCAAGTTTAGTGTAAAGACCCAGTAAAAAGATATTTGCGCTTTTTATCAACATGCTAATATGATTTTATATAGTTTAGCATATTTAATCGTATAGCTGTACATGATGTAGAGTAGATACAAATTCGAAAAAAACAAAAATGAAAACTACAATTTTTTCGCATACAGTAGTACATTTGCGCACGAAAAAAAAATACTTGCTAAAATTATTTCAACAGATCTAATAATACCCAAAAGTAAGAGTTGTTATAATGACAGATATTCATTTAGTTATAAATACTTTTTTTATTAAGTTGATTATTATATACTTGCAATTACTATACAAATGGTTTTATTACCTATTTTGGTTAAACTGATTATAAATAAAATAAGAAATGTTAGACTAACATACTCACACGATGTGTGGGCCACTATTGTAGGTGAGAAGTTGGGAGGGTAGGATATTGAGAGGAATTTAATGTATATTTATACGAAACGATTAATCATTGATACTGAAAAAAAAATACTGAGCAGAGTTCGGTTATATTTGATTTAAAAGGCCGTAATATTTACAATTGTCGTCAAAATTTGATATTCAAATATTTATAAAAAATCAGTTATAAACCCTTTATACCTAATGGCCTCCGACTAAACTAACGTCCTAAAATTCCTACAAGATTTAATGGACGATAATTTAAGCTGTTCAATTGTTGAAATATGAATCAAATTATTTTCTAATTATAATCTATATAATATTATCTTAATATATTAGGTGAATTTCTAATAAAATTTATATTAAAATGCATATTTAATTCATACAAAACATGTTTTGCAAAAAGATATTAAGTGAAATATCTTGATAGTTGATTGGGATGTGCACCGAAATTTTAATGGGAATTTTATATTTCATAATATTTACCTAGGTATAAAAATATAGGTATAGCGTTGTAGGTATTACTATAATTTAATATTTGTGTTAAAAACCTCTGAAAAAAAATCGTAAACACACTAACTGTTGATACCTTAAACACCTACCAGTAAATTTATTATTTACTGTATAATTTCATCGTTATCATAATAATTATCCGCTATGTCCCCTTAGGCTGTCGCCTTTTATTTGTCCGGCCGACCAGTTTTGTTTACTGTGTGCACAGTACATGTGGACTACGGCACAGACAATTTGTGTGTATGCGTGTGTGTTCGTATGGACTTGGACGTATAATGCGTATGGTATTTAATACGAGAATGATCGGTGGTAGGGTCGAAGATTGTCACACATCTTGGGAAAAACGATTTATACAATTTATAATAGGTAATAATGAATAAATGGCTGATTTCTTCGTTAAAATATTTGCTTATTAATGAAATATTATAGTTACATTTGTTTTTAAATACCTATTCAAATATCTGTTTGCCTATACATGTACACTTTTAGTATTTGCCGGTAATTAAACATGGTTATTAGTAGGACTCGGATTTATATGTAAATATATATTTTTAGTGCAACTTGATAAATTAATTTAGGCGATTTAATTAAGTAATAAATTTGTTTCAAGTGAATTTCAATGAAAATAATTCGATATTTGAATTTACATATTTTTACGTATTTTGCCTTAAATACACGTTTTTACATATTTCTCAATAATTCCACTTTTTCCTATATATATAGACAATTTGTTCATATACGATTATATTTTATAAACGTTTGTATTTCTCAATTGTGTAAATATATCATAATCTAATATACATTTGTCTGTGTTTTCAAAAGTACATAAGCAAAATAATACCAATTATTGAATCTAATCTAAGGTCGATAAAAGATTGATATTGTTATTCATTATTATAGGGCTCGGATGTATATTATGTATTGAACAAATCAACGCGTTTACGTTGAACCATTATTCCTACGCTCAGACATTGGAAATATGCAATTTGCACCAATTATTTAGGTTTATAACCTTTCTTTAATCGGTAAAAATCAGTCTTGCGACCAGACCGTAGAGCATTTAACTTTGAAAATTTGAGTATGTGTATGGTATCTCATTGTTTTCAGAAACAAAAGGAATAAAATTCAATATTATAATATTTACAATTTAACTGTCTTAAATTTTTTTGTCTTTTATAACACAATTTTTATTTTTTTTTCAGTAATGTTTTTTTTTGTGATATTTTTAGCCTTCCATGTTTTAATTTTTAATCACTTATAAAGCGATTTTTTATTATATTATATAAATTTACATATTTTGATTTTTTTTTAATACGGGGGTACGAAAGCATACGTTTTTTCGACGTTATCTTAAAGAAAATGATAGAAATAAGTTGTTATACAATTTAACATTTATATAATTTTTGTTACCTTAATTTTTGAGGGTGAAACGACTACCCACTTTTTATTTTAAAGTGGCAACCTATATAAAAAAATTCCAAAAATTGATGGAGTAGTAGTTAAAATATATTTTTGTGTTTAAATTTTTAATTTTCGTCGATCCGTTGACGAGATATTCTACTTTTAGAGTTGGGTCGGGAGTAAGTAGTGGAGTATTATTTGTAAGGTGACACGGCGCGCAGCGTTTTAAAAATGTATCACTACTCTCCTTCAACCAAAACTTAAAAGTGGAATATCTCGTCAACGGATTGACGGAAATTAAAAATTTAAACACCAAAATATATTTTAACTACTACTCCATCTATTAAAGGAATTTAAAATATAGGTTCCCATTTGAAAATCAAAAGTAGGTAGTTGTTTCACACCCGTTTTCACCGCTTGTTTCTAAAATTTTTCATTAAAACAAATATCAAAATAAGTTTATACTTTCCGAGATAATTAATGTCTTATGATAGATTGATCTCTCTGTACATATCATTCTTGAACAATTTTGTACTTTAGAACTTTCCGAAATATTTCCAATTTTCTTAGGGGATACTAGGGAAATAGTTCCAACCCTACCTTCATATTTTGAAATTTGATCCTCGCACCGATATCCTTTCAGAAAAGATACTACACTCAAAAATCTGAGTAAATATTCTAGAAGAAACGTTGCACACAGAATATAATTGTCTGCAGTGGCCTACTTATAATTTTTTAATAAGAAGGGGGTCCGGGAAGTAAATTAAAAAATCTTGACTAAACAAAAAATGTTTTGAAAAATACAAAATTATGTAGTTCAAATATTTGTACTTGAATGAATAAGTAGTGGAAAATAAATATGTTATGACTATTATTTTATTAGTAGATAATGAACTGAATAACTCGTAATTTTCCAGGATCATCTTTATCGCCCTATCATAGTAAATCTCTGTTGCCTGGTAATTTGTCATTTAAAAGGGTACTTTCTTTACGTTAATTAAATAATAATTGACTGATATCTTATAAAATCTTTTAAAAAATGTAGATTTTGATAAGGTGCATTCGAAGCCAGAGGTGCAACAAATCAGGTTTTTATGTATAGTCGAATAATGAAGACACATACACTGGCAATAGATATTTCTTCTTTCTATATTTAACGAAATTGACTTTAGAATAAAAATATTTTTAAACAGTATATAGCTTTTGTCATTCATTTGGCATGATGGATGGTTCCAGGTACTTTAAAAGAAATTCCTCGGGGGGGGGCACTCCCCCAAGAAAATAACCGCCAATTCTAACAACTCTCTATAATTTCCCCTTGAATGTTTGATTTTTAAATAATTTACTACAAAAAAAATTAATTACATCAGAACACATTTTTTTGTACATATTTAGTTATAGTGTCAGATTCAAATTTTTTTGTATTTAGATTTCTCAATATTGTTAAAACCTTTTAAATATTGGTACATCTGGGCCAGATATCGTACATAAATTTGTATCAAAAACACTTCGTAAAATTAACTCATAGATATGTTCAAATTTTAGATTAGTAAATACTGTTGAAATGATAATTATGTGAATTATATGTCTCGTAATCGGTGTCTTAGTATACGAGGGCTAATCAAAAAGTATCGAGACTGATAATATTACTCGGAAACCGAGCGTTGAAGAGCAAAACGATTTATAAACCTAGCTTCTATGACTTATACTGAGCACATCTATTCGTATAAAATCTCTATAAACTTCTTCGTTTTGATTTGACGATATTTTTCTAAAATTTGTTTTTCACGTTTGGCGATTTCGTAATGAATCCAAAAGAAGCGGAACTTGCTGCCACTCGAGGGCACATTTTCAGTTTTTTAATTGACATTTAATGGCAAAAACCATGAAATGTTGCATCCCTCTGAAACTGGAAAAAAATGCAGAAAAATTTTCTAAAATCTCCAAATCTGTCAAGTTACTCTTCTTTTGGGTTTATTACAAAACCGCCAAACCCGAAAAATATATTTTACAAAAATATCAGTGAAATCAAACCGAAGAATTTTATAGAGAAGCAATAAAAACAAATGTACTCAGAAAAAGTCATAGAAGCAAGTGATACCAATCCTACTGCTCTTCGATGCTCCCTTTCCGAATGATACTACCAGTCTTGATACTTTTTGATTAGCCCTTGTATAACGTCATTTTATATCAACAAATATTTTACCAATGGTCTAATGTTAGTATGTACCGTTCAACATTATAAATAATTTTTTTTTTTTTTTTGGCAAGATTGTATGCAAAAATTATTTTTAAAATATTATTTTCTGGATAAATATTAAGTTTATGAAAAAATGTTTAAATTTATAAATTATGCAAAATATTTTTCCTAATAAATTATGTACCACCATTATTTTTATAGAATTATTTTTTAATATAGTATGCATAAAATCTAAGAAAAATATGCTATTTCCTTAAAAAAATAAATATAGGCTACTTTAAGTCTTTTTTGGCACGGGCTAACTTTGTTCAGTTCACTTGAAACCTCTTGTACATCCTTTTTAATTGTATTAGAATAATATTAAAAAGTATAATTTAAGAAAAGATAGAATTAGAAATTTAAACCTTATAGACTAGGACCACCCTATTATATATATATATTATTTTTTTGTATTTAATACAATGGAGGTGAAGTACCCTGGATGATACACCACTGATTGGCTACAAATGTAAATCGTACCACTGCTGTGGTAATTTGGCAATTTGATGTAATTTTTCCAAAAATAATATTTGAATGTTCTACAATGATACTTTTTCTTATACGTCTAAAACGCGTTGCAACGCTATTTGTGTATCTCTCGAAAAAGAAAAAAATTACATAATGATTCCCACCGTCCGGTCATAATGCTGGCAGATGTTCTTAAAATCGTGGAGGCCTATACATTTTGGTTTTTTTTTCCATACACGAAATGTGTACTGTGTAATTTATTATTTATAATATATTGAAAAACATGGCGTCCTCGTCACTGACAGAGTGCAACAACAATAATAACAACACCAAATGTTGTATAATAATAGAATTCGCTACACTGGCAAGCGGCCTACGTATCTTTATAAATCTCCGGAGAAGAAGTAACGAAAAAAATAATAATAACCCGAGTCGTAAAAACGTCACGGTATGGTCGTATAGGCTGGCTAGGGACGGCAACGGTGAAAGATCGTTTTTTCCACGCCCCCGTCCCTCTATCTTTTTCTCCGTATCAACTATAATAGTGCATGACGTGCAGTTCTTTTAAATTTGAACACTGGCAGGGCTGGTCTGTTTCATTTTTGGACGCAGATGGATATTATCCACACGTGTGCGTGTCACATGGAAGTATTTTGTTCCAGCGTAATATAATAATATAATACACTCATATTTTATTTTTTTTCCAAAAAAAAAAAAAAAAATCACACACACACGGCCTATAGGAACGAATATAGTTACTAAGACGGTGTTGGCGTAGTGGGAGGGAAACCCAAGTCGTCCGGTTTGGCCGATGCCTGTGCCGCCGGCCGGCCCCCTGCTCGAATATGGTAATAAGAATATTCGTCGTTCGTGTTTTTCGGTTCTCTGTCCGCTGCTGCGGCTGCACACCATCCATCGTCATTATTTATCACTCGTATAATATATATAATTATATATTTATATTATCGTCACTAAAGTTCGTTTTTACGGAAAACTAGCGGGTGGGACGAAAATAATTTTTGTAGACCAGCTGCAGCGTCGGCAACAGACACGTGTTAGAGACTCTTTTCCGGGCCTGTCACGATGGCCATGTTCAATATTTAAAACACGTGCATGCAATTAGAATAAATTATTTATAAAATATGCCAGTGCAGTGTTTAATAATAATAATATACTGCAGCTTGCAGCAGTCTCCGGACACGTGCGTGAGAAAAATACTCAACGCTATGGCCGTTGGGAAAACGCGTATTACCAAAGAAGAAAATAATAATAATACATAGTTGATACGGCCACTGTTTTAACTAGGAAATTGAGTAGAAAGGATACATAAAGTTATTTAATTTACATCCATTAGCAACGATAAACCATTGTTAACGAGATACGATTCTGAGCAAATATTATTAGTTTATTTTATTGACTCAGAAATCGACAATAATTACCTATGCAAAAAAAATATCCAGTTTTCATCATTTATTGAAAAAATTGTTTGGGAAATCGAAAAAATTAATTTCACAATCCACCGACTAAATCAAAATGTCTACAATAAAGTTCCTATAATGGTTTTGATTGGAGCAATATTTTTGGTAGAAAAGTTATTACACAGACACAAAAAATCACATAAAATCTAAAACGCATCATATTAGAATCAATAAATACCTAAAATAATTATTAAATTGTAGAAAAACACCATAGTATTATATTATATTAGCTATTGGTACCGTTATAGCCGAACACTGTATTTTTTTGTTTGCGTTTAACAAGACCATATAACAAATGGTTTGAGTATTAAAGTTAATTAACCCTTTTATCAAACTAAAAGGTTAGAAAACATAATCTGTGTCAATTTTTCACCTTTTTAAATTTTTATCTAAGTACATGATTAGTACGTGAAATGATCTCGCTTAAAAATTAAAATATCAAACAAAAGCTTACGTAGGTAAAAACACAGATAATGTTTTCACCTTTAAATTTAATTGTTGCGGTCAATTTACTTCAATATTAAAACTAACAGCTTGGTAAAGCTTAACGAGAGTATTTCCTAATATTACATTGGACGCGGTGGTAAGATAAAAAAAACGTATGGTACGATCGTTTTATGATGAAAAATAATAATTATACTTATCGAATCGTAATAAATATTAATTAGTTACACGTATTTATACCAATATAATAATTATTATGATACTGAATCGATCACTGACAATTTTTGTATTTAAAAAATATAATCGCTATGGTTATTGTACTATTCGTATTATACATTTTATAATAAATAGTATACAGGTATATGTGTAATTAGAATTTTATTTTTTATATAATGCTGCTTTCGTTATAACGAACAGAATAATTAATATTATTACTTATAATATAGCTATATGTGAATCTGGCCAATGATTTTATCGAACATAACATGTATTATCATCTCGTTATCGAGTCAGTTTAAAAAAACTCATAATTAATAAAATGTAAAAAAACAACAGAGTATAAAACGAGTATAATAGGCTACGCACTATGATTCTTTGTATTATACGATAATAATATCATTACGCCTATTTCATACATAAATAGTTGAGGGAAGGAAGCATAAGTTCAAAAAATAAAAGTCGATAATATATTTAATAGGAAAATGTATTATTATGTATTATATTACTATATAATATTATGGATTTATTATTTTCGACATATTCAAATGTAATAACTATACAAATGAAAATTTTGTGCCCTATAACTACCGTAATAATTTTAAGATCACGAAGCTATGAGAAAAAAAATGTAAAAAACAGTTCAGTACTTTTTGAAATTTGTGTAAAATATCAGATTAATAATATAAAAGCTGTCAAAGGATAATAGGGACAGGTGCAGCCATTTTTATAGGCGAGAGATTGGGAAGGCAGTAGAGGGAAAAATGAATGCAGGTATATCTGTAAGCAACGATATATAATATATATATAATATCATATTATGGAAAAATAATTACATTTGCATAATGTTTTCTGTAATAATATTGTACCTATTTTTACGTTTTTTTCAATTTTCCCAATTTATTGTGAAAATGAAAGAACGACCTCCCTAAGTACTTTCCCAGTCCGATTTTCGTTTAGAAAAAGTGCTATTACAGTAAATCGGAACACAATTTCTGGTAGAAAAGTTGTCCACAGAAAAAAAATAAAAATAAACATCATTGTAAACCCAATACATTCTTTGGTCTACTCAGAATCTAATATGCACATATTACTCACCCGAATTTCTGTTTCCTGTGTAATATCTCTCCATTTGAATATTTTACTATTTAATATTATTGTATTGTATTGTATTGTATTAATGTAATATATTCCTGGGATATATTATCATATATAATAATTTCCCGATTATCAGTTTTTCGTGTTTTACTTTCCCGAGTTATACTAGCCATAAATCAAATTTTAACGAAAATCGTAAAATTTACAGCATCTTTAAACATGTGTATTTGAACTTCTTTCAGAATCCTATTTAATTAGTCATGAATTATCGTAGTTTACCTAATTAACACCGTACCAACAACAATTGTCCATTCATCAGTAATAACATTCCTTTATTTTTTTAGTTTCCAAAAAAAAAAAAACACAAATTGATTTTATTTTTAGGTACAATTCAGAATTCAACGGAATTTTAAAGAACAGTAAATAGATATTATGTTGGTAATTAAATAAAAAGCAAACGACGGGAGAGAGGAATAATCTGAAAAATGATGTAGCAATTTTTTTTCTTCATTATTTATAATCAACACCGGGGGTGTCTGTAAATTGTTCTCCTATAAAACCAAGATAAAGGAGAACCCAAATAATAACTATACAGGCGAACTCGCGGGCGTTTTTAAGAATTTTTCTCACGCTATAATATAATGCCGTATAATGCCGAGTTTATCTTATAATGTGTGAAAATATTATTTCTAATTATATGCTGTGAGAATCTTACAAGAAATCCGAAAACAATTTATTATATTATGTTCGCGTATACTAAGTAGTTGTGGGATAAAACTACAAATAAATTGATTTGCGATATCATAACACAAAATCATTGTTTAATAAAAATTTTTAATTTGCGCGTTAGCATTTTTTATTATACAGTTCCCAGGGTCTGTAAAAAATCGTTATTAGATCGATTTTTTTCTAGGGAAACTAAAATTTTTATAATATAGATTATTAAATCCAGAAACATAAACTCAGAAAAAATGATTTTAGAGTATCCAACATATTGTAAATAAATACGTATAGGTATTATATTAATCATGGACTCGAGTATTCGGTTCCCCTCCTCACAAATTTTACAATTTTAGAAAATGATATTAAAATTCAATATCGTTTTCTAATATTACGTGTTATTTTATTTGTTGATTCGACAAATACCGTAAATATTAGCCGTTCAACCTATAATTTTCTTTCGGGTTTTTCACAGTTATTTTGAAAAGTCCTCGGAAAATCAAAAAATGATTTGCTCCAATATCTGATGCACCAACTAGACAAAATTTCCTTTCAGAAAATGTATTACACTCTATATATGGGAGCCAGATTTCTTTTGTAAAGTTGTTAACAGACAGAAAAAACAAGCATACGTTTTAGTAAAACTAATAAATCTCTTGCTACACTCTAAATGTAAAGCAACAATCGCGATTACACGTTTTTATATTATAATAATATAATACAGAATATTATAATATTAAAGATTATCATATTATATTAAATATATATATTGTGGAAACGAAGAATCATATCACATTATGATAAATGATTAATGAATACTTATATTATATTATATTCTTAGCTATACAAAATAAAAACTGATAATGAATATGATAATAAATATTTCGTTAGAACGCGTGTAGATATAATTTTAAATAATGATATTATAACGGGTTCAAATTTAAAAAAAATACATATGATATAATATTATTGTATGTATTCAAGAGGTTTTAAAATTTGAATTAAAAAAAAAAAAAGCAGCGTATTTCCTAATTATTACGCGGCCGTGGACTAAGATGAGATAAAGTCGTATAATTATTGATACATTTTTTTTTTTTGTTACACGTGTCAGGGAGATATACCTGACTATAGTATATATTTATATTGTTTAAAAACAACTCGTCGATAATAAAACCGATACGACTAATTAATTTTATTTTAGTATAATTAATATTAGTATTATTGTACGGGTGAATAGTGGTTTATGTTTAAATTAGTTAATACAATTTATAGAGTGAAATAATACCCGTACGGAATTTGTTTCGCTCTGATAGCGATGCAGAATATTTTAAATATTTACCGGATTGACTTATAATAAAATTGGATTTTATATTCTGAGTATGACGAATAATGTATTGGTTTTACATAGATGTTTTTTTATTTTTTTTTTTAAGTAAACATTTTTTTTACCGGAAAGCTTACTCCGATATACACGGTATAGACTTTTTTTTGAAAGGAAATTTTCTTGAAGTAATATATTAAGGTATTTTTTGATTTTCTCGGCAGTTTTTAAAACGGAAAAAGTGAGAAAAACAAAATCTTGTACGAAATATACTGTTAAAATACTATGATTTTTTTTTACTGTGAACCACTTTTCTACCAGCAATTTCGCTCCGATTTATAAAAGTAGCACTTTTTATAAAAGGAAATCTGACTAGCGATGTACTTTAAACAGGTCATTTTTTGATTTCCCCAAGCGTTTTCTCAGAAAATATGAAAAACCAATATTATTTTAAAAAATATACTAAATTGTCTACATTCAATTATTTTACCATAATATGATTTAAATGGGGTGATCAATCTATCATAAGACACTCATTATATGGGAAAGTATTACTTTTTCCGGAATTAATCATCTAGAACGTTTAAGAAACAAGCTGCTCCACGATTGTAAAGTTGTGTTATTTTTTGTAACCCTTATTTTTAGGGGTAAAAACACTACCTACTTTTGATTTTCAAATAGCAACCTATATTAAAAATTCTATAAATATATGGAATAGTATTAAAATATATTTTGAGATGTAAATTTTTAATTTACATAAATCCGTTGACGAAATATTCCACTTTTAAGTTTGGGTTGAAGATAGTGACGGTTCATTATTAACACGCCACGCGCCGTACCGCCACACAAATGATACTCCACTACTCACCTCAAACCCAAATTTAAAAGTGGAATATCTCGTCAATGGTCTAACGAAAATCAAAAATGTCAACACTTAAATTTATTTTAACAAATACTTTTAGATTTACAATTAATTACCTATAACAGTGGCTGCACTCGTACCTATTATCCTAGGGCGTCTGTTTGTTTTTTTGAAAAGAAATAGGTTTTATCAACTCACGTTTTCTTAAATTCTTATTTTGTAAATAGAACATCCAACTCGTACAAATAATTTTATTTTTCACACAATTTTAATTCTTATCGTTTGATTCCTTTTAAAACAGTGAAATAAACCTAATAGAAACCATCTAGTTATTAAAAAAAAAAATGAGATTTTTTCTCGATTTTTGAGAATATTTAAAACCTATATGTTATTATATGATTATACTTTTTTAACTTTATGCTAATAATTTGTTTGCCATTAAATAGTATTAAAATTGTACGACTTCGCTTTTTATAGGCCGTGGTACCTTATTGTAATAATTCAACTGCAAAACCCGTTTGGCGTGGATTATAACTACCTGGTATGTAGCCCTAATTAAATAACCAAATTTTTACCTGAAAAAAGAAGGACTCCTACTGTGCTAAGTCGGTTACGTTAAAATATAATTTGGCAATCACAAGAAAAAAAGAGCTGATACCGGAGGCGAGTTCAGCCACTGTTATAGGTGGGTAGTTGGGAAGGTGAGATATATTAAGTTATTTAATTTAAACATAGAGCGAAGTTCGGTTATATATGTTTTGAAAGGCCGTATTATTTATTATTTTTATCAAAATGTGATATCAACTCTTGTATATAAAATTAAATTTTTATAATTTGTATATAGAATATTTTGTCTTATCATCAACCAATATTCTGATATACTTGAAACTGTAAAAAACTCAATTTTTTAAATAAATGAAATATTTGTATTTTATAACTTTTCTTAGAAAATAATAGATTTATGAAAAATTGTATAATATATTTGTTTTTTATTCAAATAAAAAATCTATAATTTGAGTTATGTTTATTTTTACGATAAGTTTTTTAGTATTTTGTTTATAGTAAAAATTGACAAATCAATCCCATTTTTTTATTTTTCAACCTCCCCGTGACACGTGAAGAGGGTAAATAATCCTTACTAGACTTAACTTAAATTACTTTTTTAAAATAATGAACATAACGAGAGCTAAAAAATCAAAAATGTTTATTTTTTTTTCACCTATAATTTAGGGCCACCCTGATTAATTGAAGAATTAAATTGATTTTTAAATGTAGTTAATTTGACATTTCTCTTTCTGACACTAAAATATAACATTTGTTATGTATTAATTTATGATGTTAATTATAATTTTCGGTTATCAAACTTTTTTCTTAAGAAATTGTGTAAACAATTCTGATAAACAATTCAAAAAGTATAAAAATCCTTCTAAGGTCTCAATAAAGCAAAAAGACCTAAATATGCAACTTAAAATTATAGATTTGGTTTTGTTTTAATATTAAATAATTTTTTTCCTAGTGGCCTTATTTTACTACTTCGCAAAATAATTATGCAAATGCTAGAAGTCCTCTATCTTAGATATAACAACTAATTGTTAATTTTTTTTAGCGTGACTAATACTCAAACTACAGTTAAGGGACTCATACGTTCAAGATTATCAGTTTATGTGATACTCATGATTGCCCGTGTATGTAAATGAGTGTCAATTATTTTTAAAGAAAAATTATTTAGTTTATTCCTTGCACCTAATATAAAACATAATAATATGTCACATACAAATAATTTACAATTTTCCAACAATTCGACACTATAATAGAAGTAAAAAATATACAAGGGGGAGGGGAGAGAAAAGGCATACACGCGTTAACATTTTTTTTTAAATGTTTAAATCAACAACCGAACAATTCTAAATAATATTAATTATAATATATACTTGGAAAAATACGACTAACCAATGTTCGATTTTCATATCAGTCATCTATCAAATCGCAGTTTACTGTGTTCAATTTATGATTTTCATCAAAATAGGATGGAAATAATACGAAACGGATAATTATATTATAGTTGAATAATTTAGTATAATAACTTGATACTATCTACAGCCTTTTCTATAAATTATTTTAGATAATAATACAACGGAATATTATTATTTTTTGAAACCTCTCGAACATAAAGGCGTATTTCTTTGTACATATTTTTTTCAATAATATCTAATTCTTATAATATGATAACATTCTATACATTTATTTGTTCGTCTTTCTATTCAGTTGAAGTATAATTTGAACTGTATAATATCAAATATATAAAGATTAAAAAAAAAAATGTTTATTATATTACTCTATTTTTATTTTTTTATTTTTTTTTTTTTTATGAGTATGTTGCACAGCGCACGTAGTCATTCGTTAAATTTGTTTATTTCGTTATCGTTTGATGTGTTTACGAATTTATGTTTTATATTTTACCACGTATTATATTTTATACGGAACAAAAAAACAACATACCTACGACTAATATCGGTTCAGATAACCTATTAAACCGTCCGGGTCACCAAGTTCGTTATATATCTATCAATAATCAATATGTATCGATATTCGTTATTATTACTCGTATTATACGCAAAAGATTATATAATCGTATTCCCTAAGCGGTTATTTTTTTAAAAATATTATAGCATACTATATTTCGTATATCATATTATTTAGCTTGACAAGTGGTTTAAACTTTTCGCTACTAAAACACAGCTTTTCCGTCTTTGTCGTTCGTATTATACTATCCGGTATACTTGATAGTGCGACACTATACCCGTCGTTCATTAATTCTCTCTCCGGCTTGATTTTCTTCTCGGTCTCGTTCCCTTCTACTCTTTTTTCGTGGCCCTTTTCAGTATAATATATACATATTTATGTATACCCAGTGGCGCAATTTTGGTTAAGCCTTAGCAAGGAGTGGGTTGACAATTTTTGAAGATCGCATAGAAGGGAACTACGAACCTAATAGATTAGATTTATTTTTAGGGTAGGTGGCTTTTATAAAAAAAAGTCATCAAAATTATATAATATTATTGTTTTAAACGTATAACAAGTATTATAACATACCAAGAAGAATTCTCGTCATCTAGGTTTATAGATGCTTTTCCACATGGATTGTCAGTCCATAACCAATCAATTCTAATGAACAAAATATTTAGTTATTTCAGATACGTAGTGTTTTTATTGTATCTTAATATTTATAGTATGTTTTAATCATCTTTAAAGTAGAGAATATGTGTACAAGTGTGTTCGGGCATAAAAATCGATAAAGGTAATAAAATTGAAATAAATCAATAAAAAAAAAAATTAAATTTACACCTTTATTGCAAACATCTAATGTATATATATATATATATCTAAAGCAGTCTTATAGAAATGTTATGTGAAACCTTTTAAAAAAAATAAAGAAAAGGTAGCCAACTGAGGGATTTAATACGCAGATCCCCCATGATCATGCCATTGAATACACCTACATAGTTTATCGGGTGTTCACCACACATTTCCAGTCCATTGCAGCAAATGTATCACTATAGGCTCTAAAAAGCGTAAAGAAAACATCATAAAATCTTTTAATCTAATTATGATCTACCACGTCCTATGTATGAAAGGCAATAAAATACTATTAGATCTGCATTCGACAGAAGTGAGGTAGTAATGTTCACTGCTGTCGCTTTAAATAAAGTAAAAAAGGAGATGAGATAATAAGGACGGGTGCAGCCACTAGTGTATGTTGAAAGTTGGGAAGATAGGATATAGTGGGGAACTTAATGTATATCTGTAAGCAACGATAAACCATTGCTTACGAAAAAACGATTCTAAGCGGAGTTCAGTTGATTGTGATGCTTTGTCAACAATATATATGTCATTTTTATAGTAAAATAATTAAATTAGCTTTATACATTTTCTTTAAAAAAATTTGTTTAATGTTGTACCAATTTTCCCAGTTATCCTATGATTTTCCAGTTTTCCCATGTTTTATCTTGGTTTTTCACATTTTCGAGGAAAAACTCTTGGGAAAATAACCTTTCTAATGTAACTCCTTAGCGAAAGTTCATTATAGAAACATTCCTATCATTAAAAGTTGGAGCAAAATTGCTGGCAGGAAAGTTGTGCATAGAAAAAAGAAGAAATAATACATTTTAACTAATACCTACGTGTCTTAAATTTTCCCGTTTTTTTTTGTTTTTTCAAATTTGATGAGAAAATCGAAAAATGACCTGCCTAATGTACCTCCCCAAATTGATTTCATTTCCAAAAAGCTGCTATACGTAGAAATCCGAACAAGTCTTATGGTAGAAAAAGTGCTCAAATATAAAAAAAAACTTCTTTGAAAAACCATATGCTTCTTCGCTCCACCAATCTAACAGAATTTAGTAATGTTTTTAACTTCTATATCCCTAAAAAAGGAACACTGAAATTTAAAAACTACACTAATAATAACAGCTTGTATTTATAATTTTTTTAATATTTATAATATTATATAACGCCGTACGGCAATTACAAATACAATATACATATATGAATTACTCACAATTCCAACACTACAGGAACATGTACTTTTCTAAAAATATACAAAATGTATATGTATGCAAGTATGCGATATGTGTCCGAAATACTATGTACTCTGATTTAATTTATGCTGTTTTTTCGTTGGAAATTTATCGTTATAATAATTATATGTTCGTCAGTGATATTCGTCTACAGCAGCTAGTGTTAGAAATAGCGCAGACACATCCCGCACAATTTACAAAATGTATAATTTATATTAAACTAAAGAATTAAAAAATTATTTTTAGTTACAAAAACTAGCTTAATGGTATTTATTTGGTGCTTACAGTAAAATGTGCACTTTAAACATCACCACATATTAAAATATAATCCACTGTGTTTTAAATAAATTAATAAGAGTATAGTGATCCGGATTATTCAATATATATATATATGCAACCGTTTATGATGTATATATAAAAACTAAAACATGCATTTTTCCAAAAATTAAATTTGACTGAATAATAAATTAGTTATGCGTATTGGAATATATTATGTGTAACTGGCAATAAAAATAGGCAAGTACGTGAAATTATAAAATGTGTGTGGAAATATTTAGAAGTCGGGTTGGAAGAGAAGGTATTAAAGAGTAATTCAGTTTATATCTATATGCAACAATAAACCATTGCCGAAGTAAATGATTCTGAACATGCTATTATCAGTATTATTCATCTTGTTGCCAAGATAACTTGCTGTTCAACAAAAATACAGTACTTACCAATTATATTAGAAAACGTACATGTATACAAAACCGTAAACGGAAACACAATTTATGATTTGAAGAACAAAGACAGCATATTGAAACCATAATTATGACTTTCCGTATTTGAACCAGAAAAAAATGTGTTATTAACAAGCATTATAAATTTAACATTTAAAATTTTATAAATGTGTACGGGTTTTAAATGAAATTTCATACATTGTGCGGGTTACATTGTTTTTGGTTTGAAAAACAATAGGAGTAAATATAGTGTTGGCATCGATGTTATTATCAAATATTTGTTCCACATTTTGATCTCTAGAATCTTATTGTAAAAAAAATGATAAAAAAACGAAAACAATTACTCCAAAAAAATGACGGTTTAAATTCTGTAGTTCAATTATCATCAAATATTTGATTCGTATGAAAATTGCCTGATGTTTTACAACAACTAAGGGAACAATAATAATGATCGTCTAATCTAGAGATGTGATAATATTATAACATAATACTTTGGTTCGTCAAGTAATATTTGATCAAAATCGAAATTGAAAACATTCAACATAAATTGTTTTATAAAGGTAATATAATAGTACCTGTATGTTTTCAGTACCCATAAAGATACAATTCAGTGGAAATCTATTGAACCTATTATTAATAGTTGACCTTTAATAACGGTTAATCTCCAAGATAAATTATTTTTTAATAAACGTATTAAAGCTGTACGCTTAAAATAATAATATATTATGGCCGACAACAACAAGTAATTCAAAACCAGATAAAAAAAAAAGGAAATGGCAGGCAACATGCTTCGTTTTTATTCGTTTATATTATATTGTTAATCAGTGATGGTTGAATTTAATATAATGGTTTATCAATTATACAATACTAAAACACAATATACATTTTACACGCATTTTAACACATATAACAAAAAACGAAAGGTTATACTGTCCAATTATTAAAAAAACTTCGTTCTATTAAATCGCATAATTTTAATGACATGCAGATACCTACCAAATAAAAATACATATAAAAACACGAAATTATCAAATACCTATAAAAACTCTAAAAATAGGTAGTATTCAAAAAAATGTTTTGAAAATTTTACGTCTACAAAGGCTAGTAAAAGTATTTGTAGAAAACTACAGGTCTCTACAATAATTTTTAACCGAATAATAACGAAATACCCAAATGCCGTACACTTTGTCGTATTTTCTACGTTTTTCCCCGGGTTTTGGTAATTATTAGAAAAACTATGCAGAAAATTAAGCAATGACCTTCTTACTTACAAAACTAGATAACATTTTCGTTTAGAAAATATGTCATTCATGAAATTTGGACAAATATTTCTGGTGGAAAATATAATTCTCAAAAAGAGCTGATACTGTTGACGGGTGTGGCCACTGTTATAGGTGGGTAGTTTTGGAAGGTGGGAAACATAAAGTTATTTAATTTATATATTTACGACCAATACATTGCTAATAAAAAACGATTTAGAGCAAAGTTCGTTTATGTATGTTTTGAAAGGCAATAATTTTTACGATTTTCATCAACATTTGATATTAAAATTCATTAAGCACAAATTTTTATTTTTTTAACCAAATAATATGATATTTAAGGAACTTCCTATTTAATATTTAAGCATTTTGGTTTAGTTTAACAATTTTATCCATAGAATACCTAACGAATAAAAATTACGTAAAAAACTGGCAAAATAAAACTGTCTATAGATGGCTCAAACGTTTTAAAAATTTTACGTCTACAAACAGGATACACATTGCATTACTTGATTGTTCAGTTGACTATACCAAATGTAGTGATAATCAAACGAATGAAAAATACAATAACAAACACAGTAAATACGATTAAGTTTAATTATGGGACGCACAAGCCGATTAGACAAACGATCATACAAATTATCTGTCATTATCCGTCTATCTTCATTCTATCGATCCGTTGACGAGATGTTTCACTTTTAATTTCAGGTTGGAGGAGAGTAGTGGTGCATTATTAACACACCACGCGCCGTACCGTCACACAATTGATACTCCACCACTCACCTCTAACCAAAACTTAAATGTGTAATATCTCGTCAACGAATTAACACAAATCAAAAATTTCAACGCTAAAATTTATCATAACTAATATTCCATATATTTATGGACTTTTTAATATAGATTGCCATTTGAAAATCAAATGTAGGTAGTGGTTTTACCACCAAAAATAAGGGTGATGAAAATTAATATAAATATAAATTTGTAGAGCAGCTTGTTTCTTAAATTTTCTAGAGCACAAATTCCGGAAAAAGTTAGTACTTTTCTAGATAATGAGTGTACCCATTTAAATGAATCACCTAATACAATAATATAATAAATTAATAACTATATATTATTATACATAGAATAATGTATACTTCTGTTTAAACGTTTAAAATGATAAATAATTTATTGAAATAAAAGTGTATTTGATATTTTATTAATATTATTATAAATGTATAGAATACATAATTATATAAATATTGTAATTATTATTACTAAATGTATTACTTTATTCGTAGTTGAATAAAAAGTCCAAGTATACAAGTAAACAGCAAACATAATATTTGTACATATAGTTATTATTACATATATATAACTACTATAATATAATAAATAATACTAATAAATATAATAATTATTATTATAGACGAAAACATATAATATATTTAAAACGTTAAATCGGTTACTTGTGGAAATATAGTTGTACGAAAATCTTAAAAAAATAAATAATACGAGAAAATAAATAAAACGTATGCTGAACTAAGATAGAGCGTGGATTTACGAGTGTATGGTATTGTATGTTTTTTTATTTTTTTTTTTTAATAATTCTTACGAACCATACTAATTATAGAAGCCTTTTACGACATTTTATTTTGCAATTTCGCGTATGTATTGCATAATTTACTATATAATATTCAAATATATTTATTGCGTATTTCAATGAAAATATTATGTTCTAAAATGAAAAAAATGGGTCAGACATCACCGTAACGACAACGCTCCAGTTTCATTCCAGACAGGATTTCCCATGAAATAGAACTATAGCTATAGCCGAAGAAAAGCTTGAATATCATTTAGTAAATAATTTCAATACTAAAAAATGATTAATAAAACACTTATTTTTATAAATATCGCATATTATACGTTATACTATAAAACAAGTGTTTTGTACCTTCCAATTTATAATTTTCTTTCATTTTTTTCTTTTTCTTTTTACTGTTTATCATATGACATATTTTAATACTTTTTATCGCATATAAATCTGCTCTCTAATTATGGGTAATGTCAGAAACAAAAGGTACAAAATAATTGCGGACATCTACAGAATCGCAATAATTCGTCTAAAATCTAAGTCTCGTAAGGGAGTACATAAAGAAGGCCACATTTTGTAAATGTAGACCATCAAGGATATTATGGATATAAGTACACCATGGTACAAATTGTGATAGGCATGATGGATATGGATTCAAAAGTTTAATTTACGGTTAAAATAGTTACACGGGATTTAAAAGAATGGCCTGTATATTATTTATATTATTATCACAAACCTTATACTAATACACTGGTCTTATCTATAGAGTAGCGGACGTAGTAACCGTTCAGACATACTGCAGCGGTGTACAGTATAATCACAACACTATTGTCATCGTATGTGTAGTACAATGCACAATAATACCTCGTAAAAGTCACAAGTCATACGCGAAGAGCGTCCTCGACTGATGACTGTTCTACATGTATAAAAATCCAGTATATTAGTATAAGGTCTATGATTATTACGAAATATTTTAATTTTACAATGTACGAGTGCAGGTAAAACAAATTTTAATTTTCGTTTTGATATAATTGTATAATATGAGACTGCTACACTGTTCGTTACAGTGTGACCCATATAAAAAGTTAATTGGTAAGTACGTCAAACTAAACCATGTGGTTTAGATTTACTGAAATCATTTATTTAATGCTACACTCCCCTTACATATTAAATACAATATTTATAATAACTTGGTTTCGGATTTGAAAGCAAAAGCTTTTTTTATTGTTTATACTGCCTTAAAATCCGAGCCCTAATAAAGTGTTTACTGTTCAATTAGTGAAATAATAATTTTCGATATTTCTATGATAAAAAAATCGTTAGAAGTGGAAATGAATTATTTATTAGACAGGGGTTCGCCGAGAAAGTCGGAATGTATTGACGGGTCGGAAAATGAAAATATAAAGGATTCAATATAAATTATTAAGGCCACTAGGTACTGCAGGTGTTATAATAAATGAATTTCGCAGGTATCGTTCATATTATATTATTTTGTAACCCGTAACCGTTACTCCACGTCTGCTGCGAAGACTGCTGCATCTGCTGCTGCAGATCCCCGGCACCCACCGTTGCCGTTTGATCGCTAACGACTGCACCGGCGACGTATGACTCCATACTATACCCCAACTGCGACTTTAAATTTACCCCGGCCGCGGCCGTTTGATCGTTGACGACACCGGAGGCGTAGGACACCAGGTTGTAGTTGCTGCCGCCGGACTTACCGTACATCGCCGTGGAGTAATCCGTCCGCTGCATCTGCCGGTTGTGTTGCCTTACGTTAACGTCGGATTTGGGAACTTGCGGCGTGCCGTAGACAAAATCTTGACCGTAATTGTTGTACGGAGGAGGCGGCGGTCTGGTCGCCGGTATCGGCGCTTGATACACCGCGGTGGTGGCCGTAGTGGCGGTGGCGACGGTGTTAGCGGAATTCTTGTAATTCCAATTATTGGAGTTGTTGCGGTCCTGTTCGTACATGAACACGTTTTGCAACTTTTGCCGGACCGCCATTCTTCTGTGCAGTGGCACGTCTTGCAAGTACGGCAACAGGCTCATCATGAACTGATAACTATCGTCTTGCCGCATCTGATCCCCGGTCGCGGCCGGTCCGACTTGTTGCCACTGTAGGTTTGGATATTTTACCTGCAGCTCGTTGGTGACGACGTTCACCTTTTGTAACAATATCTTCCTCTCGACTGTCGAGGGATATTCGTCGTTCGTGGTCACCAACGTGTCAAATTTCATTTTATTGTTCACCAGCTGCTGAAGCAGAGCCCTAGACGCCGACTGGTCGTGCAGACTAACTTGAGACGACGTTGTCACAACGGTGGCAACCATCCCGTCGTTATTATAATTTATGTTACCGGTATTATTGGCGGTACTTGAACCGCCGCCTGCAGCAAGATAATCCGACGATACTTGCACCGGGTTTGGGGCAACGGCGGCGGCGTTCTCCTCGAGACGTATCAGATTGTCCGGAATCGTGTTAGACAACTTGGTTTTTCTTTTCTTGGCCGCTTTGGATTCGTTATTGTAAACCAAGGTCCTAAAATAATTCCACGGCTCTGACATCCTTATAACCTTAAAACATAGACGATTGTGTTATTTTCTAAAGATCTAATATTAAAATTAAAGAATTTAGAAGTAAAATTGAAATTTTTTTTTTTTTTTTTTTTAAATGGAACCTACAAAATATGACAATGTGGATACAATATTCGTGACATAACTATACGATCAAATTAATTTAAATTAACTGTATTTTTTTTAAGTATAGTTTTAAATTCAGAGCTTATTGTTTATTCACACTATATAGTGAGTTTTTTTGTTGTAAATCGGTTAAAAATTATCTTAGACAGAATAATTGTATTGGCTTTTTCTAGACGTGGTAAAATTTTTTTAGCTATTTTTATTAGCAATGGTTTATCGTTCCTTAAGATTAAGATATAGATTATAGATACTAAGATAGTTAAATAACTAAATGTATCCTATATACCTTCTTAACTTTTTATTTTGTCTCTAGACCTAATAACCTCTGTTGGAAAACACCGGGGAAAACGGGAAAATGTACGCAATAATAACGATTTCTGTTATTTTCGTTTTTTTGGATTTCAGTTAGAAATAATTACAGAGGCCTGCAATTTATTTATCTGGATACTTATATTAGCACATTCTAGGTATATTACTATTTACGTGGTTTCAATAAGAGTTGACTATTTTTAAACTAATTATAGCCATGAAATTAAAAATATAGTCATTTGAATATTTTTTATTTTAGATTCTGAGTGATGCGAGTAGGTATTATATTTTGGTTTTTCTACAAAAAATCTTATTGCAATCAAAAAATAATATAAGAGCTTTCTTTATCATTTCTGGTCGGTGCATTGGGGAGGTTATTTTCTGATTTTTAAAGTAGTTTTCATAATAATTGGGAAAAATCGGAGAAAACATTACAGGATAAATGAACAAATATTTATGATGTTAACGATATCATTTATTTTAAGTTTGTTTGATTTTTGTTTTCTACCAGAAATCTCGCTCTGCATTTTTATTTGGTAGATAGAGTACCAACAGAATATTCATTAAATTTTTAGACTAAACAGAAATGCTTAAAAATTTAACGGAAATTCATTATAATATTCTTATTTAGCGGTGAAAAACAATTTAGTGTAATTTTTTTATATATACGAATTTTAAAATCGAATCTTGCCAGAAATCGTACATTGTACGGCCTTTCAAATCAAATGGAAATAAACTTCGTTTTAAACGGTTTTTCGTTTGCAATGGTTTATCGTTGCTTACATACATGAATAAAATAACTTTATGTATTTCTTACTTTATAACACCTACAACATTAGCACACCTATCTCCAATATCAGTTATTTTTTATTCACGTTTTGTGATATTAAAAATTTCATGTTATTATTATTGTTATTGTAGATTATAGATAACTGTTGATAGCTATATATTTTGGTTAATTTAGAATTTTTGTCAAAATTTAGACGCAATTTAATTAAAAATATAGAATTTTTAAAAGAAATGTTTTTTTTTTTCAAATATTTCAATTTATTTCCTAGATCTGTACTAAAATATAATTTCAGGTCCAACGAAATGGGATATCAATAAAATTCCAATAACAAATAAAAATTGAATTGAAAATATTATGAATCATATTTCATAGATTTTAAAGATTATGACCGTCAGAAGTATCTAACGTATAATTGTCCGCATTTCCGAGCCTTTTATAATGTTAAGATTGTTTATTTGCTTAATATATAGGTATTTAATCAAAAATTATACTTACCACTTATAGTTAGTATATAGGTGGCAATATCTGTGAAAATGGTTTTCTTCTGACGCGTGGCGAAAAAATATCGTACATATATTAATTGTTAAATATTCAAAAAACGATTATTCACTCCGATCCGAATGCACGTTTTGTTTCAGTGGCGTTAACACACCGAATGAATTCGACGGTTTATATCGAATGTAAATTCTATGGAGAATACTTATGTATACGTACCACCTATATCGTAGTACAATGGTATTCGATTAGGTATATAATACAAATCGATTAACAGTTTTTACTTTTTGGAAATAATTTAATAACCGCGTGTGTTGTTCCTAAATGGCCATTAATGTACAAACGACATTAACGACCGCACTAATCGCTATATTGGTATCTGAGACCCCAATTTGTCGTACCCGAGGAGCGTTGTTATACTTAATAATCAGAACATTACTTGTATATATGCGGTATAATTATATCGCGCAGGTACTGTAGAGAGGGAAACCCGAATGCAGCCCCAAACATATATCAACAGTAGTTAAATATTGTATCATTATCCATCGGCCGTCTTCGATTATATACACATAATATACGGTAATATATGCATAGGCATTTGTTATTTTGTCATTATGTTTATATAAGTGCATTATTATTTGTGATATCCGCCATTCAGTGAAAAATTCATGGAGGCGGGTCTATCCCCAGATCCGGCCCCCAATGCTCTTTTAAATATACATTATTTAAACGGTGTATGGTTAAGAATATATTGAACAACAAACAGAAAAGTAGAACAGTAGTGAGTGTACCAAAGACGATAATGCTTACGTGGCTGAGTGGAGTGACACGAGAGAATATATAACATACATAAGAGCTAGACGAGGCTTAGACGTGGCTTCACTAGTGGAAATATTAGAGAAAATAAACTGAAATAGTTCAAGCATATCAGAAGACAGCTACCGACTATACCATTATTAAAATTTGATCAAATAGTTTTAGTTTTATTAAAGTATAAATATATAACACACGGACATATATATAATATCGCATTAATAAAATGAATTGTTTTAAAAGAAAATCGAAAATAATAAAACTTTTATTGCCGTTTTATACGGTTTTTTACAATTATTATTAAAACTATTTGGAAAAACTCCCTTTTTAATGCGCCGACTAGATTCGTAATTCTTCAAAATTAAACTCTTTTCATTTTTGAATAGAGCAAAATTGCTAATAAGAGAGTTGTTAACAAACTGAAAAAGTAATATGGGTATAGCATTAATCAGAGCCGTTTCTAACGGAACGCGAGAGTTGCATATACACCGGGCGCTATGACCAAGGGGGTGAATAGCCAAACAAACATTAATCGAAATTTTAAAATGTTTGTAATTGAATACTTTACACTAAAAATATGAAAAATAAATTTTTTAGATACTCGATGCTGATTTTGCTAGGCATACCACTGGTAATTACCATAAAAAAAACAATAGCTAACCTATCATACCTATATATTTATAATTATATGTATACCTATAAGTAAATTCTTTGCTATGCAAACATGTTAGTTGAACTAATATAATATTCCTCTCTGAGTTTCTCCACAATGAGTATTTATATACTCGACATTAGGTACATCGATTTCAATTTCACAATACAAGATATAATTGATAACTTACGGAAGTGTATCGCGATACAAGATACAAAATAATACAATTGTATCTAAGATATTTAACTATTTAAGTCACTTGTATAAGACCAAACGACAAAACATAGTCGTGATATACGAAATTATTAACATGTTAGTATTCGGTTTTCGTATACAGTGATACAAATTAAAAAACTCTACGTATTATGCAACCACAAAATCCTGTCTACAATAGGTGTCGGTTCATTTTGGATTCTGAGTAAGGGGGATATACATTGGTTTTAAAACGATGTTAAATTTTATACTGTGTACATAACTTCAGTAAGAAATCTTGTTTCAAAGTATCAAGTGTACCACCTTTTCTGAAAGAAAATTTTATCTAGTTGGTACTTAAGGATGGTCATTTTTAAAATTTTCCTTACGATTTTATAATAATTACGAAACATCATAGGGACAAACTGAAAACAAATGGCTAAGGATTTTAAGATTTCACATTTTTGTAAACTACGCTTTCTTCTAGAAATCATACATCAATCAAAAAATCACAAAAGATCATCGTTTATAAAATTTTTACTTATATAATGCAAATTTAATTATTTTACCACAATATGACGTATAATATATCATTGACATAAAGGTAATAAAAGCAACTCTATATCAATCGAATTCCGCTAAAAATCGTTTTTTCGTTAGCAATGGTTAACCTTTGCGTATAGATATACATTAAATTTCCCCTCTACTATACCTTCCCAAATTCTCACTTACAACAGTGGCCCACCC